>QJPP01007615.1:76198-132512 GCA_003996215.1 Jaltomata sinuosa | reverse complement strand
TTGTAGTGATTTTTATGTTCCTCAAACAACTTTATTCATTTTTGTTATTGCGCTTACACTTTTTATCTTTTCTTTTGAAATACATAGACAATAATTAGTGCAAATATTAGTTGAGGGTAGGAATATATAGTAGATATGAAAATGAATGATGATTTTATTTTAAAGATTATCTCAGGTATTATCATTTTTTGTATTGTTACCTTTCTCAAATAATAATTATAATATTATTTTTTATATTATTGGTGATTTATTTAAATTTATTTGCAGAATTATTGAAAAATTATTACTTTTACATATTTTGTTAGTAATAAAATTATAAAATTGAAGTACATAAGATATACGGCCCGTAGATCCATGGAACTTACGCCCCGTGTCTCGAAACTTACGCCTCACCCCATGCTACGTAAAACGTCTCGCCTCACGCCCCCGCCTTTTAAAACACTGGTTACTAATAAAAATAATTTTATCTGTTGGCATGAATGATTTTGTCATCTCGAAGATGTGCCTACTGAGTATTAAACATATATTGAAGAACTAGAAGATTCTTCAAGAACTATTTATGTTATTTGTTCTCATGAAAAGTTGACTAGATCAGCTAATGTTTAGATCCCCTAAATTCTGAAAAGTATAAAGGGTGAATAAGGCTCGTTCACTTGACATGTGATATCAAACAGATGCATCTTTAAGGTGATTATATTTATGTTTAGTGTCAACCTACAGTTTGATATTCGTAAAGTTACTTGCTCGATATAAATTGAGTTAAAAGTATAATTTTCAGATTGTGTAATCCAGACGATTGATCTTGATAATGTTGATTTGGCATTGAATGCCTTCAATAAAATAGTTGAACCATTGCTTATGAGAACAAAGGTTTATGTGTTGGTTTGAAATATGATATATTGTATACAATGACACTTGTATGCATTTAGACCAATAAATTATGATTAATTTTCCTCTCAATTGATTCACGGTCAGGAATCAAATATTTTCCATTTAGTTATTTTTAATTAATGTGCGGTATATAATTAATGGATATACCATGGTGCACAAAGATGGATTCCTCAAAGAAGGTAGAGGATATATCTTAATTTTTCTAACATAAGAGAGAGAATGAGCATTTATGAAACACTACTAGAAAAACAGGGAAAACCGACCTCAAAAAACAGACATCTAGAGGTCGGTTTTCCCTGAAAAACCGACTCACAAGCCCTAGTCGAAAAAGGCTTGGTTGATTTTCTATACCGACATCGTGAGGTCGGTAAATACCGACCTCCGATGTCGGTTTTAATTTTAAATCCAAAAATTAAGAATTTAATATATATTTTATTTTGTTTTATTTCTGACTTCCTGAAGTCGGTTTCTTTTAAAAAAAATATTATTAAAAATATAATATACTAACCTCCGGTGGTCGGTATTGTTTAATTTTTAATTTATTATATTTTTGGTTTTCCGACCTCCGGAAGTCGGTATTACTGAATTTTTAATTTATTATTTTTTTGATTTTTCGACCTCCGAAAGTTGGTATTACTGAATTTTTAATTTATTATTTTTTTGGTTTTCCGACCTCCGGAAGTCGGTATTACTGAAATTTTAATTTATTATTTTTCTGATATTCCGACCTCTTGAGGTCGGTATTATTTAAATTTTATTTTCTTATTTCACGCGATTCCGACCTACTGAGGTCGGTTTTTTGGAAAATTTTATTCAAAAAACGACTACCTGATGTCGGTTTTCTGGAAAATTTACCCAAAATACCGACCTCAGGAGGTCGGTTTGTTGTCGATATTTTACCATAAAATTGGCAGTAAATTGCTGCAATTTGAATTGCCCACCTGCATATTTGATAATGCATATATTCAACCAAAACCAGCTCAAATAGCTGTCAACACGATATTTTTCTATATTTACGTTTCACTACTTCAAATTAAACTTAAAATACGATCAAACAATCTAAAAAGTGTACAAACTATATATACTAAGTCCAAAATGTCTAGTAGTTAGGTACAACTACTCATCATTAGCATCCTCATCCTCATCCTCTTCACCCTCCTCACCCTCCTCACCCTCGATATCAGACTCATCCACTAGGCATCGACGTTTATCACTAGCACAATGAGGAATAATCTTTCCCGACTCAAAAAGAGATTTTAACTGGGACTGAAGCTCCGCATACCTCTTGTTCTCTATCTCCTTTGCTGCTGCAATCTGTGCAATCTGCTCGTCTCTTTTCTTCTCCCTTTCGGTTGATGCAGCAAGCTCGGCAGTGAGCATAGATATCTCCTCCTTCATTACAGACACGACCGCTTTATCCACATTATCGAAGCCTGAAGATGATGGACAATAAAACCAGGGTTTCTTCTCCGCATAAGCCTTTTGTGTGTAACCATAGACTGAACCTCTTACTGGTTCACCCGCACTCTCTCGCCAAAATTGTTCTACTTGTTCATCTGTAAGCGGTGTGTCCTGACTTTCAGGAGGTTGAGTACTACGGTACTCCTGAATTCTTTGCACAAACGACTCCTATATTTAAATGAATAACTCTTAGCATATGAATATAATAGATAAAAGAAAAAAAAGAATAAAAAAAATAGTTTGAATGCAGTTCTTACATGTGTCTGTTGAGCACGTGTCTCACACCAACTTTCATCTGTGGAATTTTTTGGGCATCTTTGTGTGACAAACTTTGAATAACTCTTCCTGTGTTACAGGCCTACCCAAGTCTTTTTCCTGCAAACAACATGCATATAATGTGATTATTAATCTCCAAAAGCTACTTATCAAAAAGGATAATTTTATTTAACTAAATTAAGAAAATATACCATTCTCTTCTTTCTAGTAAGCTGGCTAATGGCCCCACCAGTGTGCAAAGAGCCGCCCTTATCCGATGCTCGAGCCTTCTTCCCGATCTCCCTTCTCTTAAGAAATTTTTCATCAGTTTTCCAGAAATTCAATAACTTGGCCCACATATCTGGCACCACAAAAGATGGAACTCTATTTTCTGCCCGACAATCAGAAAATAGGCCACTAAGCGCCTTCCCAGCTCTATATTTGAAGTTACTTTGAACTTTATTCTCATGCTCGGGAGCCCATACATAATATTTCTGCAATAAAAAATAGTTAAATATTTATTCTAGAAATGTGTAGCGAATTTAAATGTATATAATGTGAATTTAATTGAAAAATATTTTTACCCTAAATTCTATGAAGATCTGTCCTTGGATATTAAGTGGTATCGAACCCCAAGTCGGGTACATATCATTATAAAATGATCCGATGCAATTAAGGATTATTTTTGTCATTTCTTCATCCGAAAATAACCTGCAATACAAGATTAAACACTTGGAATATAAATTTGCAAATTAAAAAATTAAAAAATAAACATATAAAAAAAAAGGATGTAATATAGTTGAATAATACCTATATCCTATAGGCTTGATGATGAGTCTCTGGGTATGGTCTCTATCCCCTGACTGTAAATCACCTAGCCGTGGACCATGTGCATCTGAGTGCTGGGTCGTGGGAGTATTAGAACTCGAGCCACCAGAACCAAGACGAAGACCTGAAAGTCCAATTGATCCACTAGCAACACTGGACTGACTAGTGTTGGCTGATGGCAAGGTAGACTGATGATCAAGATGGGAATAACCCTGTAGTGTTTGGTAACCCGAAGTGGGTACCATGACGGGCAAAGATATAGAATGACCAGAAAGTGGAGTCACGCAAGTAGAGGCATTATGTGACTGATGTACCTAGTGAGTAGCTGAAAGTGAGGCTCGTGGTGAGATATAAGCTCGCGGGGGCTCATCAACTATCACGACCTCAATGGGTCTTTCAGAAATATTGAGATTTTTTTTCTTTTTTGAATTGACGGGTTTCTTTTGGTTAGCCTTGTTCTTATCTACCATCTATTAAAATGAAGGTGAAGTTAAAAGAAAAAACAGAGAAATGTAAAGGAAAAACTCTTAAAATGAAGGTCCAGTTAAAAACAACAACTTAGAAATGCTCAGGTTACTAATATTTTGAACAATAAACTTAACAACAAACACAATGACCAAAATTGAAAAAATTATTAGTATTCATTTATTCCTCATATATATATGACAGATTGACAGTACCAACCTAAAATTAATTGCAGTTATCTAAATCAACAGATAGAAGAGAACCAATAATGAACTGCAAACAAGAATTAATATAGTCCTATTGTTATAGCAGTTCCTTAAGTTGTTTTACCTTTTGAGTAGAGCTCATGTATCACATTAGAACAATATTCTTCTCTTTTTTTGTCTTCTTTTTTGTTTCTCTTTAATGTTGATGGATTATGAAGTCTTTTAATTGACAATGTATTTTATTTTAGATACATATAACACATGAATAATTACACATGCTATCATATTATATATGTATAGTACCAAAACATATTTGGTCACTAATAAGGGCTGAGATATATAACTCAGAACTTCAGACATGACTCTTGATTAAAGAACTATAATTGAAGATTATATTTTACAAATCTAAGAAGGCTGTAAATATTAAAAGAAATATCCTCTTCGGATTCAATAATTAAAAATAATGAATACAACATGCTAATTGCTATTCATCCTCTTCGGAAATTTCGTCCCCATCTATCCATTCATTCTCTTCGGAAGTCTCCTCCTCAGTTGCCCATTCAACTTCTTCATCTGTTGATTCATCCTCCTCGACATTTGGTAATGTTTCTAACTCTTCTCTACTAACTTCTTCTAAAATGTGATCAGGATGCTCCAAGTTGGTTTCTAACTCAACGTCCACTTCTTGGTGAACAATTGCTATTTCGTTTTGATAAGCAACATCCAACACATTCTCAACTTCCACCCGCCCCATAAGCTTAGTTTTGATTACAACCCACCAATCAGACTTGTCCCTACGCAACGGATAAGGAGCATAGTACACTTGCTTAGCATTCTGTGCAATAATAAAAGGATCATAAGCATGATAAGTCCTGGTGTGTTTGACTTCAATGATGTTATGTTGCTTAAGTTCTCTTGTACCTCTGTTTGGTTTTGGATCAAACCACTTGCATTGAAAAAGTACAATTCTTTTGATTGGCCAACCAGAATACTCCACCTCTAGAATCTCCTGTAGCACGCCAAAATAATCAACGTTCTCATTTTGGTTTCCATCGCCACCTTTAACCCAAACCCCACTATTGTTAGTTTTTCTATTCTTTGAGTATTCCTCCGTGGCAAATTTAAAACCATTTACATTATATTGGGACATTGTATGAACTTTAATCGGTCCCCAAGAAATATCCTTGAAAAATTGATCAAATGTGGCGGCATTTTCTGAATTGTAGACCTATATATGGTTAGTAAATTAAAAATAGTGTTAGTAGAAGGAAGAGAACTATACGTTGTTGTTATTATGTATATATTATAACACTTACCCAATCAGTATACCATGTTGTAAATGACAAACACACTTGATCATGGCCATATAGCTCCACAAAATAACTGTAGTATCACATTAAAAATATAGTTAATTTTCTTAATGAAATTGTAGTTGAATATGTTGTGTAAGTATTTAATTTCCTTACTCTAAAAAGGGTTGGAATTCTGGGCAATTCAGCAAGACATGTAGCGCTGCATATTTTTTCTCCTTTTCGGTAAGTATGCGCAATCTACCTCTTTTTGAACCCTTACCCGGCTGATTGAAGATTGATAATGGTTGTACTGCGGCATCATTCTCGGCATCAGCGTGTCGATTAGGTCTGTTTCTCAAGCACGACACTTGATCATCAAAGTAGTAAGAACAAAAGTGGGTTGTTTCTCTAGCAAGATATGCTTCAACTATAGAGCCTTCCACCCTATTTTTGTTTTTGACACTCTTTTTAGACTTGCCAATGGTGCTGTAAAATTTTACGTTAGATATGTATATAATTGAAGAAATAAGAATAAATGTGTTGTAGTTACTTACCGCTCATAAGGATACATCCACCTATTTTGAACTGGACCTCCCAGTAGGGCTTCGTGGACAAGGTGAATGGGAAGATGTTTCATCACATCGAAGAACCCAGGTGGAAGAATCTTCTCCAACTTATTACTGATAACAACAATATTTTCAGCCATCTTAATCAGATTTTCTACTCTCAATGTGCTGGAACACAAATCTTTGAAAAATAAACTGTTCTCTGCCATCGGTTTCCATATATTTTTAGGCAATCCATTAAAAGCAATCGGAAGTAATTGTTCCATGAAAATGTGGCAGTCATGACTTTTCATCCCATGTAAGATTTCATGGTCCATGTCAACCCTCTTCCCCAAATTGGAGGCATATCCATCTGGCATCTTCAAACTCTGCACCCACTCATAAATTTTTTGCTTTTGTCCATTGTGAATGAATAACTGGCCTTGGGCTTAAGCAACTTCTCGTTGGCAGACTCTTGTAAATGTAACTCTGGTCGTCTACAGTGTTCCGGTAAGTCAAGTCTAGCTTTAATATTATCCTTTGTCTTGCCAGTTACATCCATTACAGTGTTGAACGAATTATCAAAATAATTTTTTTCAATATGCATGACATCAAGATTATGTCTGAGTAGATTACCCTTCCAATAAGGTAATTCCCAGAATATGCTCTGTTTAGTCCAATTATGCGCAACACCGTACCAATGGAATTTATACGGTGGTTCCTCGGTAATCTTTGGCAAATTTTGAACCCTCTCCCAAATATCATGACCCGTTAATATTGGCGGTGGACCATTGTGTTCAGTTTTATTCTTTCTAAATGCATATTTCATTCTCCTGAACTCATGATTAGGTGGCAAGAACCGACGGTGACAATCAAACCATGAAGTTTTTTGACCATGTTTTAATGTGAATGATTTAGTATCTTCCATGCAGTAAGGACAAGCTAACTTTCCAGCAGTCATCCACCCAGACAACATTCCATAGGCAGAAAAATCATTAATAGTCCACATTAAGGTAGCACGCAAGTTGAAATTTTGTTTACGAGAAATGTCCCATGTTTCAACCCCCACAGACCACAACAGTTTCAACTCATCAATCAAAGGTTGTAAGTACACATCGATCAGACCTTTTGGATTACGCGGGCTAGGAATAACACAATTCAGAAATATATATGGACTTGTCATACACATCTCAGGTGGAAGATTATACGGTGTAATAAACACATGCCAACATGAATATGGTGCAGCCCCAACTGAAAAAGGGGTGAAACCATCAGCACACAAACCCAACCTAACATTCCTTGGTTCAGCTGCAAAATCTGGATAAGTTCTATCAAAATGCTTCCAGGTCTCTCCGTCTGATGGATGACACATGACACCAGGTGGTCTTCTATTTTCACGGTGCCATCTCATATGAGGAGCGGAGCTATTTGAGGCATACAACCTCTTCAACCTTGGTATAAGAGGTAAATAATGCATCGTCTTAAAAGCAATTTTCTTTGAAATAGAACCACGCTTATAGCGAGGGTGTCCACAGAACTTACATGACTCTATATTGACATCCTCCTTAAAGTATAACATGCAACCATTTTCACAACAATCAATTCTGATCGAGGAGAGCCCTAACTTTGAAACCAATCTCTTTGCCTTATAGTAAGAATCAGGAACCTTTATATTGGAGTCAACTAATTCATTCATAAGGTCTATCATAGAGTCCATTGCTCCTTGAGCAACATTCCAATCAGATTTGATACTTAACAATCTAACTGCAACAGACAATTGAGAGTGCGGACTCCCCTCAAAGAAAGGACGACTAGCATCACGCAATTGTTCATAAAAATTGTGTGCTTCTTCATTGGGAGGTTCTTCTACATTTTTCCCAAATTCAAAATCAGAATGCATCCCAAAAGCATCATGAATCATATCCGGCATTCTAGAATCTTGGACATAATTATGTTCCTCAGATCTACTACTTTCACCAACAACAAAGTTACTAAACCTATTAATGTTACTATCAACTTCACCATGACTAGTCCAAACTGTATATCCTGGTTTAAAACCCTTGAACATAAGATGCATAGAAACATTCTCTGTTGTTTGATATCTCACGTTGCTACAGTTAATACAAGGACACCTAATCAACTTTGAAGTTAAAAAAGGCTCAAGTGTCTTTGCATGATTTATAAAACGAGTGACACCTTCTGCAAATTCCGGAATCATACCCGCTCGACCAGGATTGTTTCTATTATACATCCAACTACGATCAGGTTCCATCTACACAAACAATAAATCAAACTAGAGCTTAATTAAATCACATTTGAACTAATTCCAATAACTAAATCACACTTCACTATTTTAAGTCACTAGTTCAAAATTTCAACTAACAACTAACTACACTTTACTTATTTTAAGTCACTAGTAAGTCACTAGAATTTTAACTTACTACACTTCACTATTTTAAGTCACTAGTTCAAAATTCCAACTAACAACTAACTACACTTTACTTATTTTAAGTCACTAGTTCAAAATTTTAACTTACTACACTTCACTATTTTAAGTCACTAGTTCAAAATTCCAACTAACAACTAACTACACTTTACTTATTTTAAGTCACTAGTTCAAAATTTAACTTACACTTCACAAATTTTAAGTCACTAGTTCAAAATTTCAACTAACAAACTATCATTTACTTATTTTAAGTCACTAGTTCAAAATTTAACTTACTACACTTCACTATTTTAAGTCACTAGTTCAAAATTTAACTAAACAAACTACACTTTACTTATTTTAAGTCACTAGTTCAAAATTTTAACTTAATACAAACTACACTTTACTTATTTTAAGTCACTAATTCAAATTTTAACTTAATAAACTTTATTATTTTAAGTCACTAGTTCAAAATTTCAACTAACAACTAACTACACTTTACTTATTTTAAGTAACTAGTTCACAATTCCAACTAACAACAAACTATCATTTACTTATTTTAAGTCACTAGTTTAAAATTTTAACTTAATACAAACTACATTTTACTTATTTTAAGTCACTAGTTTAAAATTTCAACTTAATACAAACTACACTTTACTTATTTTAAGTTACTAGTTCAAAATTTCAACTTACTAAACTTCACAATTTTAAGTCACTAGTTCACAATTCCAACTAACAACTAACTACATTTTACTTATTTTAAGTCACTAGTTCAAAATTTCAACTTACTACACTTCACAATCTTAAGTCATTAGTTCAAAATTTCAACTAACAACTAACTACACTTTACTTATTTTAAGTCACTAGTTCACAATTTCAACTTAATGCAAACTATCATTTACTTATTTTAAGTCACTAGTTCAAAATTTTAACTTAATACAAACTACACGTTACTTATTTTAAGTCACTAGTTCAAAATTTTAACTTAATACAAACTACATTTTACTTATTTTAGGTCACTAATTCAAAATTTCAATTTACTACACTTCACAATCTTAAGTCATTAGTTCAAAATTTCAACTAACAACTAACTTTTACTTATTTTAAGTCACTAGTTCAAATATTTAATTTAATACACTTCATTATTTTAAGTCACTAGTTCAAAATTTCAATTAACAACTAACTACACTTTACTTATTTTAAGTCACTAGTTCACAATTTCAACTTACTAAATTTCACAATTTGAAGTCACTAGTTCATATTTTCAGTTTATATGCATGATAATGATGTGCCAAACACAATCAGTAGTCCAATGGCTCGCAAATAAACCTATCGGCCCTGCACAGGCTCCAATCGCTCTACAGCATACATAACCAGCTCTATAATTGAGATATCGATGTCCGAGACTCACGGACATTCCCAAATAACCCACCATCTATGGTCCAGAGGCATAATCAAGGCCACACAGAGCCACAAGGGTAATACTACCAACTAAAATGAATACTACAACCATAAAGCGGACAAGGTCTGGGATGCAAAGCTAATAAAATCCAACCCAAGGATGCTAATTAGTATTAAGTGTCAACACTAGATGGACACAAATTGATCTTGCAAGAAAATCAATTTTGTCATCAATAGGATCAACTAGTCTTGACACTTACTAATCAACCACATTATAATCAAATTAAAGACTAAGTGTCAACACTAGATGGACACAAATTGATCTTGCAAGAAAATCAATTTTGTCATCAATAGGATCAACTAGTGTTGACACTTATGCTAAACAAATACATTATAACTAAATTAAAGACTAAGTGTCAACACTAGGTGGACATAAATTGATCTTCCAAGAAAATCAATTTTGTCATCAATAGGATCAACTAGTGTTGACACTTATGCTAAACAAATACATTAACAATGACATGCCCTAGTTAAATGATAAATCCTAATTTAGTAACTAAAATTAACAAAGATAAACTCTAATTTAATAACTATAATTAATTAACAAGAAAATTAAAATTACTTACCTTGATGGACCCCACCGGAGCAGCAACAGAGACGGCGACAGGCGGCAGCGGCAGGCGACAACAACCTTCAGCAGCAGCAGCGGCAGCAACCTTCAGCAGCAGCAGCGGCAGCGGCAGGCGACAACAACCTTCAGCAGCAGCAGCGGCAGCAACCTTCAGCAGCGGCAGCAACCTTCAGCAGCAGCAGCGGCAGCGGCAGGTGACAACAACCTTCAGCAGCAGCAGCGGCAGCAACCTTCAGCAGCAGCAGCGGCAACAACCTTCAGCAGCAGCAGCGGCAGCAATGTGCAGCAGTAGCGGCAGCGGCAGGCGACAACAACCTTCAGCAGCAGCAGCGGCAACAATGTGCAGCAGCAGCGGCAGCGGTGGAAGGCGGAGGAGGGGGGGACACCGGAGGGAAGGTTTTCGGAGGGAGGGGGCGCCGGAGGGAGGGGGCGCCGGAGGTGAGGGTGGTGGTCGATCGGGGAGAGAGAGAGAGTGTGTGAGTGTGAGTGTTAGGGTGTTAGGGTTTTTAGGTAATAAAATTAAAATTAAAAAAACCAACCAATTGAGGTCGGTTTTACTAAAAAATAAATTTTTAATAAAGTATTTTTTGATAAAACCGACCACTGGATGTCGGTTTTTAAAAAAAAATTAAAAGTAATGAATAAAAATTATTTAATCATCAACATATTTCATAAACTCGGATACATTATTGATTCGTTACATTACTCAATGATTATTCTACTATACAATGTATTTCATACTACTTGAATGGATTATCAATCGATTAATTAATTAGCTTTTGAATACGTACTATATATGTACATCATGACTAGACGAGACATATATTTAAGACGACAGACCAGTAATATATAGGACTTGGTTAATTATATTACTCAACGATCGTCATCGTATAGTACCTCATATGTACGTAATACAACGTATTCCACTAGCTACTTTGATGAATTGTCGATTAGTTAATTAGCTTTTGAATATGTACTATATATATAAACATACATCACTAAAGACGAGACATATATATTCAAGATGATGGACCATTTAATATACAGGACTTGATTAATTATATTACTCTACGATCGTATATTACCTCATACATGTACGTAATACAATGTATTCCATACTACTTGGATGGATTATCGATTGGTTAATTAGCTTTTGAATACGTACTATATATATACGTACAATATCGCCACAAAAAAACATATATTCAAGACGATAGATCATTACTATATATATAGGACTTGCTTATTTACATTACTCAACAATCGTATATTACCTCGTGTGTACGTAATACAATGGTATTCCACTGCTTGGATGGATTATCGATTAGTTAATTAGCTTTTGAATACGTACTATATATATATGTACAATATCGCAACAAAAAAACATATATTCAAGACGACAGATCATTACTATATATATAGGACTTGGTTATTTACATTACTCAACAATCGTATATTACCTCGTGTGTACATAATACAATGGTATTCCACTGCTTGGATGGATTATCGATTAGTTAATTAGCTTTTCAATACGTACTATATATATACGTACATCACTAGACGAGACATATATTCAAGACGACGGATCATTATAGTACATAGAATAACTTGGTTAATTATATTCAATGATCGTATATTAACTCATATGTACGTAATATACAACATATTCCATACTACTTGGATATGGATTATATATCGATTGGTTAATTAGCTTTTGAATACGTACTATGTATATACGTACATCACTAGACGAGACATATATTCAAGACGATGGATCATTATATATAATATATAGGACTTGGTTAATTACATTTCTCAATGATCGTATATTAACTCATATGTACGTAATATATGACGTATCCATACTACGTATTTGGATATGTATTATCGATCGGTTAATTAGCTTTTGAATACGTACTATATATATATATATATATACGTATATACATCACTAGACGAGACATATGTATATTCAAGACGATGTATAAGTTATGAGGGAATCTATGTATTATCTTATACAGGATATAGAAGGTGGAATAAGTAATACTTGTATAATTAATACATGAATAACTAATCCCTACATAACTAATACATGTATAAATAATATATAGATTCCCTCATAACTAATATCTACATTACTAATACCTATATAACTTTAACTAGCTACCAAACGACCCCTTAGTGTTATACACAATAGAAAAATAGTGATTATTACAAATATTTTAAAGGTAATACCGACATCCGGAGGTCGATTTTATTCAAAATAATTAAATAAAAGTAAACTACCGACCTCCGGAGGTCGGTATTACCTTTAATTTTAATGAAAATAAAATTAATTACGTTAAATAAATAATACCGACCTCTGAATGTCGGTATTAATATTATTTTTATTTTATATTTTATATAAAACTGTCTTCCGAACGACGGTTTATTTAAAACTAATTCAAAATATTATTCTGTAGTCTTTTATATTTTTAATTGAGATAAAATTAAATTATATTCTTAAATTTCTAATCAAGTACCGACCACTGGAGGTCGATTCTAATAAAATAATTAAATAAAAATAAAAATACCGACTTCTGAAAGTCACTATGAGAATAATTTAAGGTAAATAAAATCAATTACGTAAATTTAATATTACCGACATCAGGAAGTCGGTATTAATTTGTTTTTTTTTTATTTTTTATCTTATAAATAACTGTCCTCCGGAGGACGGTTTATTTAAAAGTTATTAAAAATATTTCTTTTTTTAATTTTTTTATATTTAATTGAGATAAATTTAAATTTTATTTTTTATTTACTAATTCGATACCGAATACAAGAGGTCGGTTTTTCTTAATTTTATTTTTTTCTGGGAAAGTTTCCGACCATCGGAGGTCGGTATTTGATTTTTCCGCATTTTTTTTCCAAATAAACCGACATCTTGAAGTCGGTTTTCTTAAGAAAATAAAACAATTTTTTGTTTTTAACAATACCGACTTCCGGAGGTCGGAAATTACCGACTTCCATAGGAGGTCGGTAATTTTGAGGTCGGTATTCACAGTTTTTTTAGTAGTGAAATATGTTATGAATTATCATCAATATGATCCTCATTCAAAAGATAATTCAAGCATTTGTTGACCCAAAGTTAATTTCATGTTTAGTTGCAAATGCTCCTATTAGATGTCCCGGAAGAACAATGTCTACTGCATGCATGAAGCATGATAGATCAATCGTTTTCAAATGCAATAATCCTTGAAAAGGAGAGAGGAGCAAATGATCATAAACAATATATTTAAAAGATATATAAAAAAATTAGTTGACTCTCCACATTTTTATCGGTGCCACATAAATTGGGATAGGGAGAATAACATATATTATCTGAAAATTATGTAAAAAACACTATAAATCACAAAAATAATGACTTAAATGTTTAAAAATCATATAAAAAATTTGATTAACTCCAAAATCATATGTGCCGCATAAATTAAAAAAGAGAATACAATATATATTGAGCTCGTGCTGTCACGAGGTTTGTATTGGGAAAAAGACACTCCATGACCACTCGGCCAAATAAATACCACAAAATATAGTCATTTCAAACTTTGGCCACTAAATAACTTGTCGGTCATTTTATTTTCACTAAGTGACCATTGAGCCATTTCGGCCGCTTTACTATTGTTGCTTCTTTTTTTTTTTTTTTAATTTTATTTTGCTATAATTTTTTGGGTTTAAAAAAACAGCTTATTTTTTTTAAACAATTAATGCAATTGCATAGAAATTGTATGATTATCGTATAGAATATATGTATTTTATAAGATGCATATAGAAACTGTATAGGATGTGTATCGAAACTATATAATTGTTGTATAGAATATGTATATGCATAAGATTTTAATAAAAACTGTATAGAATGTGTATAGAAACTGTATAATTATTATATATAATATGTATTTGTATAGGATGTGTATAGAAATTATATCATTGTTGTATAAAATATGTATCTGTATAGAAATTGTATCATTGTTATATAAAATATGTATATGTATAGGATGTGAATAAAAATTATATCAATATATATTATATATGTTTGTATTGTATATGTGTATCAATACTTTAGAATAAAAGTAAATTTTTTCTTAAAAAAAAAAAGCAGGAAAAAAAAACAGTGAAGATTTTTTTTTTTTTTAAAAAAAAACCAAAGCAGCACAGAAAAGGAAGCAATAGCTGCCAAAAAAAGTAATAAAATTAAAAAAAATTAAAAAAAAAAATTAAGATGCAGCCGCCATAAAAATAAAAAGAAGGAGAAGAATCAGTCGAAATGGCCCAATTTTTTAGCGAATCAAAGGAAAAGCGGCTGATAATTTTAAGCTAAAAGGCTATAAATTAATATTAAATTTTCTTGGCTATTCCTTGCCAATTATTTCAGTAGAAGTGTTATTTGTGTCCTTATCCCTTTTTATCTAGTTATGGTATTGTTTTTAGTACCACAACCAAAATCGTTTTTCCTCAACTACGCTAAGCACCACAACCAACCTCTGAATTGTTGTTGCATTTATAAAAAAAATAAAATTAATAATGGCGCAACATTATTCTCGATTAATACAATAATAGCAGTCAAATATATAACATCATCATAACTTTAACTCTTCCTTAGGATCATGAAAAGTTCAAACAATATATTCACGTGTGATAAGTAATTGTAAAGGTTAATACTAACTTTTTTGGTGTTGATTGAAACAATCAAATTAATATTTGAACTTTCATTGTGAATATATTATTGCAACATTGTAGGTACTTCAGGTCATTGCACTTTGTGATTTAAATATTTTGATATTTACGCATTGTGATTCTTTCTAAAGTGATATATAAGAGATGGTTCAAATTATTTTCATCCATGTTAATTTATATAGCTTTAAAAGTTCATAGAATTATTTTGATTTTTATATATAACTATTTAAAAAGTTATTTGTTTCTGTGATGTTTGAATAGTTGATTTTGGATGAAAAGTTCGCAATTCAAGAAAATAATTCAAATTTAGTGCTAATCGAATATAACTGCTTTTTGTTAGTAATCTTTTTTATTTGTAGTATACAATTAAACGATTTGATTATGTAAATCTTTTTTCCCTTTTTGTTTTTGTTTTTTGGATTAGAAGAGTTCCCCTTCCAACAACCTCAATTCATACTTCTTAATCATATGTATAAACAACGAAAGAGGATGTTGATTTCCTAGCAGTAATAGGATATCCCTAATTAATCGTACGGTGACTTGAGTTTCTACTTTCTAGTAGTGATAGGATAATATTTCTAACCTATTTAAGTAATATTAGTAGTAACCAGCTTAGTGTACGTACGTTGCACGTGTGTATTATATGTGTGCATTGGACATTAACATTGAAAAAATCATTTAAATATGGAGGGTATACAAATCGTTCATTATTTAAAGGATATATATATTCAACATAAAGAAACACTCTTATAACAAAAAAGTATTCGTAAACCCAAAAAATATTAGAATCGAAATAACATGACATCACGCGAAAGCTAATAATTGTAAATTATGTAAATTATGATGGTGATAAATCAGATGACAAAGAAAATTATAATAAAAGAAACATAATATTTAATATGGTTTGGTCAAGTGACCTACATATTGAAAAAATTAATATTAAAAAACATAATTTATTGAGAGAATAACCACCTCCCGCTAAATAAAAAATTTCAACGACTACATCTCGTGGATGTTATTCTATTGTTTGTGGGAAGAAAGGATTCTTAATTTATAAAAGTCTAAAACTTTTCTTCCAGAAAACGATTAACCAAATATAAAAGATATATTTTTAGTATTAATTGAGTAAAATAGTAAATTACAATTTTGTTTATAACAAAACTTTTCATAAACTTTAAGAATTTTTCCATATATTTAGGAGTCTTCTCATATCATTTATGGGAAAATTACACTTTATGAACATTAGAACAAAATTATTACATCTTTTAGTTCAACTTTTAAAAATTACATGTTATAGACCAATTTTTCGCTGGCCTTGAGCAGCCATATGCATTCTTGCTGACAAACATACAAGAAATTAAGGCCTTGTCAATAAGAGTGGCAACGAAATCGGGAGGTGCCGGTACCGGTTCCGGTCCATTCCGGTCCGTTACCGATCCGTTCCGATCTGTTACCGGTCCGGTTCCGTCCCATCACGATCCGATTCCGGTCCGTTACCGGTCCGTCCCGATCTGTTACCGGTCCGGTTTCGATCCATCCCGGTCCGGTTCCGGTCCGTCCCGGTCCGTTACCTGTTTGGTAGACTCCGATTTCGTCCGGTGTAGGAGTTGGCCGGTAGGGGTAACGGTACGGAAGGGGTAAAATTACCCGATCGTCCCGGTCCGGTCTGGTTCGGTTCGATCCGGTGGGAAACCAATTTTTTTTTTTAATTAATTAGCCGTTGGGTTAGCCGTTGGCAACGGCCAGTGGGCCCCACCCAAAGGCTATTTCAGCCAAAACACCCCCCTACCACCCAAACTTTTTTTAATACCCCAAAATTTTTAAAACTATATTTTAGTCCTAAATTTTAACTATAAAAACCCCCCACCCCTTCATTATTTATTACACAAAATTTCTTCTTCTTCATCTACTCTCTCAACTCTCAATCTTCTACTCTTCTACTCTCTATTCTCTAATAGTCTCTATTAAATTGTTAATTTTATTTGTTGGATTATTTTGGAGCAATTTTCAAGCTTCAAGTTTCATCTATCAATTTTGGCTTTTGGTTATACACGTCTGTTTTTACGCTGATGTTTGGTACATTCGTTCCAACTTTCATCTCTTTACTTATTTATTTTTTTGTATTTATTTATTTGCTTACTTTTAATATTTTAATATGGAATCCGGTGATAAAAATGTCGGTCAAGGTAAAAAAATACTTTTTGGTAGGTTGACTAATGCAGTAACCGAAAAAACTAAAGTCGGTAGTTCTTCTAAATTCAAATCTAAAACTAGACAATAACCTCAATTAAGAATGAATACGGATGATTTTACACATGTTGATGAAACTTCTTTTAATATTGATAGCAATACTCAATTAGATCATGAATTTTTACAGACAAAGTTTGGTAATTTTAATGAAGAACTAGATGAAGAAGTAGAATATGATAATGAATATGATGGTAATGATACTTATGATGATGATGAAACAGAGCCGCCTACGGCTACTAGTCCCGCTCCTGCTCCCGCTCCCGCTCCCGCTCCCACTCCCCCTGTACATCCTACTAGGGCTAAGCCAAAGGCTGAACGTCCTAAAAAATTTGTTGTGTGGCAATTTATGACTCAAAGTGAGGATAAAACTCAAGCTATTTGTAAAATATGTAAATATATTTTGAATCATAAAACTACGGGAAAGTCGGGTGGGATGGGACATTTAAGAAATTATTTAATGGGATGTTGTAAAAATGAATTTTTGCAAGCTCAGGCTATAGCCGATGCAAAAAAATATGGTACTCCCCTTCCCGATGCATCTGTAGGAGTAGGGTCCTCTAACATGATCCAAACACAGTTAAACCCTTCTAATGTTGCTGACCCTAGTACACATCGCAGTTATAGTAGAGAAAGAGATCTTGAAGAATTAGCTAAAATAATTGTTCTTTGTGGCTTGCCTTTTAGTTTTGCTGAAAATCCCGATTTTGTTCATTATATTCAAATAGTGTATAATCCTTCTTTCACAGGTTTTTCAAGAAATACTATTAAAAAAACTATTTTTGATTATCAAGGGCAACATGTACAATATCTTCGTTGTTTATTTAGCTATAATACTTGTAGAATGGCTATCACTTCTGATATGGGTCGTAGTCCTAATGGTAATGATTATTTCACTATTACTGGTCATTGGATTGATGAAAATTGGAACATGCAAAAAAGAATTTTAGGTTATAAATGTTGTGAAATGCTGAAAACCGGTAGTTACATAGCTCAAACTATTATAGATGTTTTACAATTTTATGAAATTTGTAATAAAGTAATTAGTGTCACCCTTGATAATGCTTCTAATAATACAAATGTTGTTGATAAACTAAAACCGACAATTTGCCCTATTTATAATGACGGTTTTCATATTAGGTGTGCCGCACACATATATAATTTAATTGTTAGAGATGGTATAGCAATGTATAATAATGGTTGTATAAAATGTGAAGTTGCATACCATTTTATTTTTAAATGTCAAGTAAAGTCTAGACGTGTAGACTTTGAAAATCGGTGTCGTGAATTAGAACTCCCCCCTAGAAAAATTCCAAAAACAGTGTCTACTAGATGAAATTCTTTATATGAAATGCTTAAAGTTGCTTATGAATATAGAAAGCCTTTACAAATGGTTTGGAATGCTCACAATTCAGATAATGATTATAGAATTACTGACACTGATTGGAAAGAAGTATATGAACTTAAAGAATTTTTAAATTTTTTTTATTTAGCTACAAAACAAATATCTGGACTTTATTATCCAACTATTTGTTCAGTTTTACCAAATATATGTGCTATTTCTGATAAATTTTTTCAATACAAAAATATTCCACGGTTTAAAGATTCTATTAATGCAATGATTAAAAAATTTAGAAAATATTTTATTCCTATTCCTCAAATTTATTTAACTGCTTGTTTATTAAACCCAACTTACAAAGAAATAGGTGCATCACGAATGGTTGAAAGAATATATTCAAATTTAGATATTTTAGAGATTATATATCAACAAAGTATCCAAGGTGACGAAGTTGCCGAAGAGGACAAAATACCTAGTTTGTCCGATGTTAAAGATAGCATAAGAATTGAAGCTAGAAAATTGTATGACTTGTATAATTCTAGTAGAATAAATGATGAAGTACATAATGTAGAACCTTCAAGTTCTAGGCGTAGATATTCAAATGAAGATGATATTGATGATATGATGGAAAATTATCTTGGTCTTACTTCTAATGAAAGGAATGATTTTGATGAATATCTTAATCAGGGAATGGAAAGCATTAAGGATGCACAAGGCAAACCTCAACTTTTGAAATGGTTGGAAGACTCGCGGCAAGTCATTTCCAAAACTTCAACCGGTGGTTCGAGATTTGCTAGCTATTCAAGCATCTTCAGTAGCTTCGGATGGCGCTTTTAGTGCAACAAGATATCAAATTGGGGAGCATAGGTATTCATTAGCATCAGACAGCTTGGAGATATCGGTATTGTTTAGAGATTGGATCAATGCCGAGCGAAGGAATTATGGGCATCCTAGTTTACCTGTCCAATTTGAATATGATATAGATAATATTTTGGTAAATTCTAGTGAAGACGGCATGGATGCATTGGAGGATCAAGCACAACAACCACTTCCAGAAAATGTTACCAGGGAATTGTTAGAAACTCTACGTCAAGACTATTTTCAAGGATTCAAATATTAGTATGATAGTTCGAGGCCTAATTCAAACAGAACCCTTCCTAGAAGGTGGCTGCGTAGATTAGGTCCTCTTCTAATATTTGTAATACAAATTGTATTATTTAATTTTTATGAATAAAATTATAGGCTATTCGCCTTAAATTTTTTTAATTATTGTCTTCAATTTAATACAAGTCTTTTTTATATATTTCAATTTTTAAATGTTTCAAACTTAAGTTACAATTTGAAATTTAAAAAAGTTTAACAAATGAAAGTTTGATATAGTTTAAAAAGTTTCAAACTTAAGTAAGTAAGTTATTAAGTTAGTTATAGTTTAAAAATTTAAATTTAAACTTTTAAGACTTAAGACTTAAGAGTTTGAAAAGTTTTTAAGAGTTTAAAATTTGAAATTTAAAGTTTTAAACTTTTAGAGTTTAAAATTTAAACTCTAAAAAAAGTCTAATTTATTAAGTTATACTTTTAAAAGAAATATAAAATAACTTATATATTTTGAAACTTTTTCAATTATAAATAACCAAATTTTAATTTAATTAAAATTTTAAAAAAAAAGGGAGCGGGACCCGGTATACCGGTCCGATCCCGATCCGATCCAATCCAGATAGGTACTGGTCCGGGACGAAAAGAGATAAATTCCCGGTACTATCGGTACCGGTACCGTCCCGGTTCCCGATCAATCGACGGAAGATTACTTCGATACCGATCCGGTTCCGTATAATACCGGTCCGTAAGTACCAATACCGGTGTCGGTGCCAGCCATACTTGCCAATTAGAAAATGTGAACCTGCAAGATGAAACAATAATGTCAGCAATGTTCTCAAAAGAAGCTAACAATGACAAAAAAGTATAGTAATCATGATTGTTAATATTGAATCAATAAAATCTTGGAAATGGCTTATCATTACCCAATGAATTTTTTTCTTCCACTGACCGTTCAATTTGCATCACATGTAAGATAGCTAGTAAATTAAGAAAAACACCAGATACACATTGCATGCGTATATGTAAAAAAAATTGTTTTAACAAGATTTATTTTTCTTTCTAGGATAATATTTGATGCCGATTAAATTCGAATTTGAGCTTTAACAAGATTTTATTTTTATTTTTCATGATTTTTATATTAAAATTTGTAGATATTACATGTAAATCTTATATTTTTTTAAGGATATGTGTGAAACTCCATTGTTGGAGTTCTTAAAAGCTTGAAAATTTATAAATGGGTTTTGAATTTGTTGGAAATTTGAAGAAATTGATTATTCTAATTTATCGGTGGTGTCATTTCGAAGTTGTAGTTAAAATTTGAAGCTATTTGGAAAAAGACTTGACTCATTTCGAATGAAGTTTTGTAGTTGAAGATCGTAGGAGATCAACCACAATTTTTGTATAAGTTTGTATAATTTTGTATAATAGCGTTAAAATGTGTATACACACTTCTTATACTCTATTATTCATGTTTATACAAGTTTATACATCTGTGTACAATAAGTGTATAATGTTGTATATTTTTGTATAAAGTAGTATAAAATTATATAATATTATATATCGTGTAAACATGAGCTATGCGGGTGTAATTATTTTTATGGGCTATATAAATATAATTATTTTTCTTAAACAACCTATTTTTAAAATTATCCAATTATTTATTATAGTCAATAACTCCTAAACTTGGAAAAAGAATAAAAAGTTAATTAAAAAATAATTTTTAAAATATTATGTAATTTCCTTTGCAAATTTAATAGTGCCGTCCTTAATTAGAACTTCCATTACCATTAGTGATGAATAATTTGGAATAAAATTAAAAAGTAAACTATAGAATAATTCTAGAATTGATATTAATTATTTTAGTATTAATTGAGTAAAATAATAAATTTATAATTTTACTTATTACAAAACTTTTCATAAACTTAAAAGTCTTCCCATATATTTAAGAGTCTTCTCATATATTTATTATAGTTAACGAAAAATAGTGAAAATACGATTTTATCTATTGTGGAGTCTTTTAATGAAGGGCAAAAAGTTTAAATCACATTATAAGGTCCTTCACACTTTTAATTAGTGTACGTGCTCTGCACGTGTGTCTCACGTCAATCAATAGAACTATATTATCACGACCTGATTTCTTGGTCATGATGGCACCTACAACCCCCCCAGTAGGCGAACCAATCTCCGTAGCCCTGAACGGTTAGTAATGAGCTACCTTCTAAGAGTATAAGCGGAAGAATAGCTAAATAAGAGGAAGCAAGAGAACGAGATGAAAAAAGTAGATAACAAGAGTAATACATATGAAATGCGAAAACTAAACCAAACCCAAAACCTGGTATCATAGCGTATAAGAGCCCGATCTATATAAGGAGTACAAATGATCTAAAAATATTATATATACATCATGTCTCTGGAGCTATAAGAGTATAAAATATACAAAATATAAACTAGAGTCAAGCTCCGGTCGCCAAGAGCTCACCCTCAGTCTGGATGTCACAAAACTCCAAGCACGAGTATCCCACGAGCTAGCGGCGATGAATCACGCTAGGATCTGCACCAGAAGATGCAGTGGGTAGGGTGAGCACCAAATGCGAAGCACAAGGTACCCAGTAGGTATCATAGGCCGACTGGACACATATAAGATAAAAGAGTAATAACAGACATAATAGAAATAAGCAATCACGAAAATCAACAAAAAAGTACACAGGAACTAGCCCATAGGGAAGACAACAGTACAACATACAAGGCTAGCAAGTAGGATATATACACACAGGCACAGGTGAAAGTAAGAAATGATGCACCTAGGATCCTTGCAACAACAGTATATACATAACAAGTTTTAAAAATGGACGGTATACCGGTAACCTCAAGAATAAGGAAAAGGGAGCGAAGAATAGAGATGGATATGCTCGGGAAAACAGAAATCAAAGATCGAACTAATCATATCAATTACAAATCCAGAAACCAACAACCTAGCTGTAACAGGGAAAAATTCCGTAAATAAATAACAAGAGTCTACCTACAGTCTCCAGGCCGCCCATACAACAGAGGAACACAAACAAGTGAAAACAAACCCTCCCGCATTCCATACTACCAGAGCGTACAATAAACAAATAGAAAACAAGGGTGGAGCCTCAAACAATGGATGATGTGATGCTTAAAAATCTCAGGTGAAATAGTATCTCTGTATGTACCCCCTCCGGTGCCCAACGGGCCCAGCAGGTAAGTTCCATGGAAGGACACTGCCCGTATACCTCTACTCCGCCGTATACCCTCCCTCCGAAACACGCAGCCCGAAGCCCCAGGCCTGGAGCGACAAGGTCCATGAAGGTCTCGGACCCCATACTAAAACTCAATATCAAAATATGTCATCCGGAAGCAAGTCTGAGTTCAAGATAGAGAATCAGTCTCGAATATGCATGCCCAGACCCCATCTAGGACTAGAGTAGTAGATAACGCCTCAAAAACTCCTCCAAAGGTGCCCGGACGTAATCCGGTCTAAACAGTAGAAAATCATCTTAGGTGCTCGGTCCGACCGAGGCTAAAATCATCTCAAGTAGTAAGAAAACTCAACTAGCACCCCGGCCCTGCCGACTCTAGCATTAATAGTAAAACTGGTGATAGAAATCATAATTTAACTTTCTTTACCCCAAGAAGATCCACCAGTTAAATCAAATCATTTCCCAATTCATTTCCATAAAAAACAAGCCCCCGAGGTCATGCAAAGTTTAGAAAAACAGTTCCAGTAGCCCTGAAGTCAAAAATCATAGTACAACGTGGATAAATCTTCTTTATATGCATGGAAATGAATGATCAACACAGATAGCTGCCCAACATCTCACAATCAACCCAACGGCCCTGCACAGGCTCTGAAGCTACTCAGCAAGCATAACCAGCCTAGAAGGATATTTCTATGCCCGGGACATCGCGGACATTCCCAATAACCCATCTTCTATGTTCCAGAGTCAACAAAGCCTCACAGAACCACAAGGGTGATAATATCAACTACTGAGAATGCTACATACAACGGAGAAAAGAAATGGATGAATCATGAAAAAGCGGTCAGGGTATGTGGTACCAACCTAATAACCCAACCCAAGGATGCCGGCTAGTACAGTTTTATTCGGTATATGCTAAGTCTGGGGAGTTTAGACTATAACCTACCTGTCATCCGACGACAAGCTGCTAGAACGACGGTATCCAAGCCCGAACCGCTCCAAGAAGCTCCAAAACAAAATCAAACTCGAACTCAGAATTGAATAACTTAACGTAGATAATCAAATTTTTTTCCTATCGTTGCTTAATAAATCTTCAAATGATGTTTCCTCAAGAATTCCACTTAAAAAGACCTACATACGTTGCTGCAACTTATGCTTCTCAAAGTGCAAAGTACCATAGTTGATATATGAAAAAGATATGAATATATTCAAGTGGGGTGCAGTGAACTTCTTGGGGGAAATGTAAACACACTTTCTGTATGTAAGTGTTAAGTGAGGAACTATATCACTTAGCATATATATGCTAATAAGTGATTAAAAAGTCCATAATACTATTAATAATAAGACAAGGTTAGGTAGTCATTCATTATATACATGTTGTTGAACTACTCCTCCACGTGGATGGAAGTGGAGGTGCCACCTTCCTTGATTCTTATCCAGTATGCATGTACTCGGATATTGCATAGGTTCGTGGTAAAATAAATATAACTTTTGAATATATCATAATTAATAGAAAATTATTTTAAATAAAATCTACTATATTATAATAATAATTTTTAACATAACTAAGTTTACTATCTCCGTTAAAATATTAATAATTTATAAAACTCTTATAAAATAAATACCTACACAAATTATCATAACAAAAGTATTTTTTTTCTATAAATATTTTTAAAACATTTTTAGAAAAATAAAACTTTTTACCAAATCCAACTTCCAAATCGAATATTTTCAAATACGCGCGATGTTAATAAAATTCTTAAATTTAGGCTCGCAGGTCTTAAAAATCAAATGAACGGCCAGGCACCGAACCACCGGTCCCAGCAAGCCATAAATGACTTGGGGTCACTACAGGCAAGCTCTAACAGTATAAGGAAAGCGTAAATGCGAGAATGACTGGAAGGATCATTACATCATCCACTACTAAAAAGGACTTTCGTCCTCGAAAGTCAAGAACAAGGAAGTACCTGAAGGCTCAAATAGTTGCGGATACTTAGCCCGCATATCTCTCTCAGTCTCCTAGGTAGCCTCCTCAACTGAACGGTGCCTCCACTGAACCTTAACAACCGAAATCTCCCTGGACCTCAATCGCCTGAAATCTCTGGCCAAAATAGTTACTGACTCCTCAACAAAGGCTAAACTCTCATCCAACTGAACCGAATCCCACTGCAACACATGAGACTCGTCTGCGATATACCGCTGTAACATAGATACATAAAAAATTGGGTGCATAGCTGAAAATAATGGAGGCAAAACTAACATGTAAGCAACACCACCAACCCACTGAAGAATCTCAACGGCCCAATGTACCTGGGGCTAAGCTTACCCCGCCTATAAAATCTCATCACGCCCTTCATGGGCGATACACGGAGGAACACCAAGTAACCAACACTAAACTCCAAGGCACGAAGTCTACGATCAGCGTAGCTCTTCTGCCTGCTCTGAGCTGCCCGAAGTCTATCCTGAATCAGTTGTACTCGGTCTAAGGAATCACGAAGCAAATTTGCACTCTGCGACCTAGACTCCAACCCGTCAAACCAACCAACCGGCGATCTGCAACGCCTACCATACAAAGCCTCGAAAGGTGATATGCCAATACTCAAATGAAAACCATTATTATAAGTAAACTTGGCCAAAGACACAAACTGATCCCAAGAACCTCCAAAGTCAAGAACACATGCCCGAAGCATGTCCTTCAGGACCTGAATAGTCCTCTAAGACTGGCCATCTGTCTGAGGGTGGAATGTAGTACTAAGCTGAACCTCCGTACCTAAGTCTCGCTTGATAGCCCTCCAGAACTGAGATGTGAACTGAGTGTCGTGATCTGAAATGATAGAAGCTGAGACCTGTGAAACCGAACAATCTCACGAAGGTAAATCTGATCTAACCTATCTGTACTGTAAGTAGTTTGAACCGGCAAGAAGTCTGCTTACTTAGTCAGCCAATCGATAATCACCCAAATGGAGCCAAACCCTCGAGAAGTATGAGGCAATCAAACTACGAAGTCCATAGTGATCCCTTCCCACTTCCACTCAGTAATGGGTAGTCGATGTATCAAACCACCATGTCTCATATGCTCGAACTTCACCTGCTGATAGTTCAAGCACCGAGATACAAACTCCAGTACATCCCTCTTCATACCACTCCACCAGTAAAGCTGTCTCAAATCCATGTACATCTTGGTTGTTCCAGGATGGATAGAATATCTAGAACATTGTGCCTCACGGAGAATCAACTGAATTAAATCACCAACTCTCGAAACACTAAGACGACTATCAAACCTCAGAACACCATCTAAATCTAGAGTATCCCGGTTGGCCTTACCTTGAACAACCTGATCACGAATGTCACACAACTGCTGATCCTCAAACTAACGGCTCTGAATCTGATCAACCAAGGTAGAACGAACCTCAACACTGGCAAAAACTCTGCTAGGATCTGACAAGTCAAGCTTGTCCAAACAGTTAGCCAAGGACTGGATGTCCAAGGCCAACGGTCGCTCTAAAACTGAAACTGAAGCTAGGTTACCCATATTCATCGCCTTCCGGCTCAAGGCATCCGCTACTATGTTTGACTTGCCCAAATGATACAGAATAGTGAAATCGTAGTCCTTCAGCAACTCAACTAATATCCTCTGCCTCGAGTTCAGATCTCGCTGACTCGTAATGTACTGAAGACTAAGGTGATTGGTGAATATCTCACAGTGAACTTCATATAAGTAGTGCCTCCAGATCTTGAGCGCGAAGACTATCGCCGCCAACTCTAAGTCGTGAGTGGGGTAGTTGCGCTCGTGAACCCTCAGCTGCCTTGATGTATATGCTATCACTCGACCCTGATGCATCAACACACAACTAAGACCAACCCCGGAAGTATCAAAATACACAACGAAACTCTGACCCTCGACCAACAAAGTCAAAACTGGAGCTGAAGTCAATAAGGCCTTAAGCCTCTGGAAGCTATCCTCGCACTGATCCAAGCACTGAAATGGAACGTCCTTCCTAGTTAGCATAGTCAAGGGTGCTGCTATGGAAGAAAATCCCTGAACGAACCTCCTGTAGTAACATGCTAACCCAACAAAATTGTGAACCTCGGTAATAGTAATGGGTCTAGGCAAATCATGAATCACAAAAATTTTACCCGGATCAATTCTAATCCCATCCTTAGACACCAGGTGTCCTAGGAATGCAACTGACTCAAGCCAAAACTCGCACTTTGAGAACTTGGCATAAATCCGATGATCTCTCAAAGTCTGGAGTATAATCCTCAAGTGCTGCTCATGCTCATCTCTACTACGCAAGTATACCAAGATGTCGTCTATGAAAACTATCACAAATGAGTCCAAATACGGGCCAAGCACCCTGTGCATCAAGTTCATAAAGGTTGTGGGGGCATTAGTCAACCCAAAAGACATCACCAGGAACTCATAATGGCCATAACGTGTCCTAAATGCTGTCTTAGGGATGTCCTCCACCCAAATCCTCAACTGATGGTAGATGGACCTCAAATCAATCATCGAAAACACGGCTGAACCCTGAAGCTGATCAAACAAGTCATCAATCCTCGGCATCGGATACCTATTCTTCACTGTCAGCCTATTCAGCTGCCGATAATCAATACACATACGCATCGACCCATCCTTCTTCTTCACGAAGAGAGCAGGAGCACCCCAAGGCAACACACTCGTTCCAATAAACCCCTTAGCTAATAGATCTTGGAGCTGCTCCTTAAGCTCCCTCAACTCAACATGAGCCATACGGTAAGGAGAAATAGAAATGGGCCTGGTTCCCGGCTCTAACTCAATAGAAAAATCAATATCTCTCTCAGATGGAAGGCCTGTCAGGTGGGTAGGAAACACATCTAGGAAGTCTCTAACCACAGAAACTGACTCAGTGGAAGAAGGGTCGGCACTAGCATTGATGTAACGTAGAAGTACGCCACTTTCGATGCTTAATACTTAGGATTATCACAAGTTCTTTAGCATGTTATTGGTAGATTTGATATTTTTTTTGTTAAGTGTGCAGGAAAGATGGATCCTAGAGTAAAATACTGGAAATTGAGCAAAGTGCTGGAAATTAAGCAAAGACTGGAAGGCTACAGAGATGACGGATCACTTGACAGTCCGTGGTTCCAAACCACGGACCTATCTTGTGATGCGTAGACCAAATTCCAGAAGGTGTGCAAAGTCTGGAGGAAAAGCACGACTCAGTCTACGGGCTGAAACCACGGCCCGTCCTATAGACTCGTAATCTTAAGGAACTGCAGATGTGAAAAAGGAGTAGCAGGAAGCACAGATCGGTGTACGAACCGTACTTCCAAAGTACGATCCATCTCTGTGACTCGTAGTCACTGATCAGAGAAGGCACAAAATAGACCAAGAAACCACGAGTCAAGAGACGAGCTGTCATTCAGAAGCATGACTCGTGGTTCCACCTGTAGTTTCTCAAGACAGAAGATGTTGACCCGCCAGGACCACGGTTGATCTCATCAGACTACGAACCGTCATTCTAAGTGACGGGTCGTCATCCAACCCATGGTCCCTGCCGAGTTCAGTTTCCTAGTTTTGTTAGGACAGGATTTCCATTGTCTATAAATACTTTTCTAGGTTTTATTTTAAAGCTTATGCACGATATTTTGTAGGAAACACATTCGTAACATTGTGATATTATCTTGTTCTTGGTTTTTAAGAGTTAAAACACATTCATAGTTCATTGTTCTTACTTCCATCTTCATCCATTCAAGATTTCGGATTTCTTTAACTCTTATTGTAAGTATATGATCATGAACACACTAATAATTTTGGATTGTTTACTTATGAACATAAGTAGCTAAATCTACAACTAGGGTTGTGGGAACTATGAAGGATTAACGAAGTAGGCAAAGTACTTGGGTACTCTAAGGCGGTGTTTATGCATGTATTGTTCTTCCCTTTGTTTTGATTGCTTTTTAATGGTGCGCAACTTTAGAACTCGCCTTATCCTTACTTGTCAGACCAAAGAGGTAACGAATGGGAAAAGGGTTGTTTAACAACAGAGATTTGAGGCTACCAACCCTCATCTAATAGCTTGACCTTGTCTGGGAATAGCTAATCTGGGATCCAGGGTAAGGGTTAGTATAGCGTACACCCACGGCCGGACCAAGGCGTGTGGTGAAATTCATCTAACTGCCGGACCAAGGATTTAGGTGAACCTAACTTACCGATTTTACATGCTAAGCACCAAACGAGTTTACTAAGTACAATGCCTTACTAAGTTATGATCTCATGGGGAACACTACCCTAGTCATCTCTCTCATTGATTACAACTATTCAAACTGTCACGTGTTACTTTGTTAAATTCTAGTTACAATCACTACTTGTTACTTTAACCCCTCCCCCCCCTTCGAGGGAAATAAATGACTAAGAGCGCGAGTAAATATAAATCGACCATTGTCCTACCATATTCCCTGTGGGATCGACCCCAACCTTCGTTAGATTCTATATTTGATCAGCGACCGCTTACGCTTCTTAAAGGAGGTGTAATTTGGGCGTATCAAGCATCTCAAACATATGCTAGATAAGCTAAACACCCACGGGAAATCAACTTCCTAGCTCAAATACAAGAGATGATCCTAGACGGTGCATGGCTAATAGAACCCTGCCACACAACTGTGGATACACTGGGCACGACTATGGTAACGGTCTTGGCATAAGAATCCAAAACCACACGGTAAGGGGATAACCAGTCCATGCCTAGTATCATATTAAAATCTAACATATCGAGTATCATCAAATCACCCCAAGTCTCCAAATCACCAACAGATATCACATAGGATCTCACAATCCGATCCACTACTAAAGAATCTCCTACTGGGGTCAAAACAGAAACAACAACAGATAATGGCTCACTAGCCAACCCCAAACAAGGTAGAAAGTAGGCAGACACATATGAACACGTGGATACAGGATAAAATAAAGCCATAGCAAACTGATGGCACATAAAAATCATACCTGTGATCACAGCATCCGAGGCTCTGCCTCCGGTCTCCCCGGGACCGCATAAAACAGACGTTGACCTCCACCTGCCCGACCACCATTCCTACCACCTGCTCTGCCATGTGGAGAACCACCTCTACCCTGACGACCACCCTCTTTAACCAGAGGCTGAACTGCTCGTAAAGGCTTGGACGGCTGAATTGTACCCTATTGTGGGTAATCTCGAGCAAAATGACCAATCACACCACAAGTAAAACAAGCCCCTGGCGACCTACTCAGTCGGGATGAACCAAAAGGTCCTGTATAGCCACCAAGGCCTGATGCCCCAGAAGTTTCACCCCTCGAAGACTGACCGCTATAGCCCTGATGGATGCTCTGACCCTTCTCAAATTGGGTACTACCGGAAGTCTAAAGGGAAGCCTGAACCGATCGGCTGGACTAACCCTGGTGCCGCTGTGGCTGATAACCTTGGCCCCACTGGCCAGAACCTCTACCACCATATCTGAAACCATTGTAGCCACCCTGATGTCGAGGCCTCTTATCTCTGGACCCCTGATCATGTCGTTGTAAGTCCATCAAAGTACGGTCATAGTCTGCGATAGCCTGAAATGACCGACCACCAGCAACCAATATCTCAGCTGTCTGTCTAATCTCTGGCCTCAAGCCCCATACAAATCTGTGAATCCTATCTGCCTTGGTAGGAATGATCATAGCTCCAAACGGTGCTAGCTGATGAAAATGGGTCTCATACTCCGAGACAGTCGTAGAATCCTGCATAAGGTGAGTAAACTGCTCCCTGCGATGCTCACGATCACTCTGAGGCAGGAACTTGGCCATAAAGGCCTCATAAAACTCAGACCAAGTCAAAAGAGGTGACGATGGTGGTCTGCAAGCAACCTGGGCCCTCCATCATAACTTAGCTGGACCCTCCAACTGATATGTAGTATAACCAACCCCGTGAGTCTCCAACAAACCCAAATGATGCAACATCTCCTCTCAGGTAGTAATAAATTCATGTGGATCCTATCCAGAAGTACCAGCAAACCTCGGAGGTGCTAATCTCAAAAACCTACCCAACGCCTTCTACTCTGACTCTGTCATAGCTGGGCAAGGAGCAAGAGGCTGTGCAACTGATGGAACCGGAATGACCTCTACGTGGGGAGCCGCAGTAGCAGGCTGTTCTCCTGAACTTTGTGCCCCCAGGGCTGTCCCCTGAGCGGATGTCTGTGTTACCTCAGAAGGCCGCTCTTCAATCATACCCAAAAGTTATAATAGTAAACCCCGAATTACTGAAGTCTGAGTTGGGGCTGAGGCTGGCACAGAAGTGGATGATGGAGCTGGTACTGGAGTTGGTGGTACGTGGGCTGCCCCCTGATCCACATGCTGCTCGGTCTCTATCTCAACTCTAGCAGCTCTAGAAGGTACCGCTGCTCGGGGGCATCCTAGACCCCTAGCTGGAGTCGGAGGCTCATCTCTGCCTGACGTTGACACTCTTGTATGAACCATCTGTGGAAGAATGAAGTATAACAAATGAGATTTCAAGAAACTTCAAGGGTACTACGCGTGATACAGTAGTAATGAAAGAGTAATATTTCCTAAGATGTCACTGTAGCCTCTCGAAGATTGAGTACGTACGTCTCCACCCTGATCTGCAGTACTCTACTAGATATTGGTTCCTATAAAGATGACACAGGTGAACCTAGAGTTCTGATACCAAACAGTCACGACCCAATTTCTTGGTCATGATAGCACCTACAACCCCCAGTAAGTGAACAATTCTTCGTAGCCCGAAACGGTTAGTAATGGGCTACCTTCTAACAGTATAAGCGGAAGAATAGATAAATAAGCGGAAGCAAGGGAACAAGATGAAGAAAGTAGATAACAAGAGTAATACATATGAAATGCGGAAACTAAACCAAACACAAAACCTGGTATCATAGTGTATAAGATCCCGATCTACACAAGAAGTACAAAGGATCCAAAAGTAATATATATACATCATGTCTCCAGAGCTATATGAGTACAAAATATACAAAAGATAAACTAGAGTCAAGCTCTGGTCGCCAAGAGCTCACTCTCAGTCTGGATGTCACAAAACTCCAAGCATGAGTATCCCACGAGCTAGCGGTGATGGCTCACGCTAGAATCTGCACCAGAAGATGCAGTGGGTAGGGTGAGCACCAAATGCGAAGCATAAGGTATCCAGTAGGTATCATAGGCCGACTGAGCACATATAAGATAAAAGAGTAATAACAGACAGAACAGAAACAAGCAGTCCCGAAAATCAACGAAAAAGTACACAGGAACTAGCCCAGAGGGAAGACAACAGAACAACATACAAGGCTAGCAAGTAGGATATATACACACAGGCACAGGTGAAAGTAAGAAATGATGCACCGGGGATCCTTGCAACAACAGTATATACATAACAAGTTTTAGAAATGGATGGTATACCGGTAACCTCAAGTATAAGGAAAGGGGAGAGAAGAGTAGAGATGGACATGCTCGAGAAAACAGAAATCAAAGATCGAACTAATCATATCAATCACAAATCTAGAAACCAACAACCTAGCCGTAACAGGGAACAATTCCATAAATAAATAACAAGAATCTACCTACAGTCCCCCGCCCGCCCATACAACCGAGGAACACAAACAAGTAAAAACAAACCCTCCGGCATCCCATACTACTGGAGCGTACAATCAACAAACAACAAACAAGGGTGGAGCCTCAAACAATGGATGATATGATGCATAAAAATCTCAGGTGAAATGGTATCTCTGTATGTACCCCCTCTGGTGCCGAACGGGACCAGCATGTAGGTTCCAAGGAAGGAAACTGCCCGTATACCTCTACTTCGTTGTATACCCTCCCTCCGGCACATGTAGCCCGAAGCCCTAGGCCCGGATTGGCAAGGTCCATGGAGGTCCCGAACCCCATACTAAAACTCAGTATCAAAATATGCCATCCGAAAGCAAGTTCGGGTTCAAGATAGAGACTCAGTCTCGAAAATGCATGCCCAGAGTCCGTCCAGAACTAAAGTAGTAGATAACGCCTCAAAAACCCCTCTAAGGGTACCCGGGCGTAACCAGGTCTAAACAGTAGAAAATCATCTCAGGTGCTCGGTCCGATCGAGGCTAAAATCATCTCAAATAGTAAGAAAACTCAACTAGCACCCCAGCCCTGCTGAGTCTAGCATTAATAGTAAAACTGGTGATAGAAATCATAATTTAACTTTATTTACCCCAAGAAGATCAACCAATTAAATCAAATCATTTCCCAATTCATTTCCATCGAAAACGGGCCCCCGGGGCCATGCAAAGTTTAGAAAAATAGTTCCAGTAGGCCTGAAGCCAAAAACCATAGTACAACGTGGATAAATCCTCTTTATATGCATGGAAATGAATGATCAACACAGATAGCCACCCAGCAGCTTACAATCAACCCAACGGTCCTGCACAGGCTCCGAAGCTACTCAGCAAGCATAACCAGTCTAGAAGGATATTTCTATGCCCGGGACATCACAAACATTCTCAATAACCCACCTTCTATGTTCCAGAGTCAACAAGGCCTTACAGGAGCACAAGTGTGTTAATATCAACTATTGAGAATACTACACACAACAGAGGAAGGAAATGGACAAATCATGGAAAAGCGGTCAAGGTCTATGGTACCAACCTAATAACCCAACCCAAGGATGCCATCTAGTACAGTTTTATCCAAGATATGCTAAGTCTAGGGAGTTTAGACCGTAACCTACCTGTCGTCTGACGACAAACTGCTAGAACGACGATGTCCAAGCCCGAACCGCTCCGAGAAGCTCCAAAATAAAATCAAACTCGAGCTCAGGATTGAATAACTTGACGTAGATAATCAAATTTTTTTCCTATCGTTGCTTAATAAATCTTTAAATGATGTTTCCTCAAGAATTCCACTTAAAAAGACCTACACGCATTGCTGCAACTTATGCTTGTCAAAGTGCAAAGTACCATAGTTGATGTATGAAAAAGATATGAATATATTCAAGTGGAGGTGCAGTGAACTTCTTGGGGGAAATATAAACACACTTTCTGTATGTAAGTGTTAAGTGAGGAACTATCATCACTTAGCATATATATGCTAATAAGTGATTAAAAAGTCCATAATATTATCAATAATAAGATAAGGTTAGGTAGTCATTCATTATATACATGTTGCTGAACTACTCCTCCACGTGGATGGAAGTGGAGGTGCCACCTTCCTTGATTCTTATCCAGTACGCATGTACTCGGGTATTGCATAGGTTCGTGGTAAAATAAATATAACTTTTGAATATATTATAACTAATAGAAAATTATGTTAAATAAAATCTACTATATTATAATAATAATTTTTAATATAACTAAGTTTACTATCTCCGTTAAAATATTTATAATATATAAAACTCTTATAAAATAAATACCTACACAAGTTATCATAACAAAAGTAATTTTTTTCCATAAATATTTAAAATATTTTTAGAAAAATTAAACTTTTTACCAAATCCAACTTCCAAATCGAATATTTTCAAATACGCGCGATGTTAATAAAATTCTTAAATTTAGGCTCGCAGGTCTTAAAAATCAAATGAACGGCCAGGCACCGAACCACCGGTCCCAGCAAGCCATAAATGACTTGGGGCCACTACAGGTAAGCTCTAACAGTACAAGGAAAGCGTAAATGCGGAAATGACTGGAAGGATCATTACATATATACAAAAAAATAAAATTATTATAAGCGATCCCTTATTATAAAGTAGTATAAATAAATATTATACTCAAATATATTATCGTCTTAGTATAGAAATTTAAAATAAAAAATATAATATTTAAGACTTTAAATCAAATAGTAAAGAATAAATACAATATATTTATTTATTCATACACATACGCAATATTTATTCAAAAAGGAAAATTTTCTTATTTGAACTATGAGTATATGTATTGTCTTTGATTTAAAATCTTAAATATTAAGATTTTTAATATAGTCCAAATAAGTAGAGATTTAATAAGCAAAGTTTTATTCAATTTTAAAGTACTAAATATATGGAGTAAATAAAGAAATATTTATGAAATAATATTTTAGTCAATTTTAAAGTACTAATTAAATATATGGAGTTCTCACCTCTTACAAATAAGTGAAGATCGAATAGTTATAACATTAATAATTTCAAAGTCCTTTGAGAAAATGATCATTTACTATTTTCATCAAATGATTGTGATTTAATTATTATTCTAATATTTAAAATTTTAAAATTAATTAAAATCATTAATATTTAATTATTTGTCAGATGTAAGAACTCCTAATATTTAGTATTTTAAAAGTGATTCTACTTCTTTAATCTATTTTTTATTTAAATTATATTAAAAATTCTAGCATTTAAAACTATAAATTCTGTAGAAATCTTTCGCTCCAAAATCTCTGCCGCTTTAAAAATCGCCAAAGGGAATCATACTCCATCACAAGAGTGGAACCTCGCCGTCACCTCGAACTGCAGTTTCAAAGGGCACTAATTTTTTGATAAGGCTATGGTGTTTTAATTGCAGGGAGAAACAGAGTCGTCTTTCTCCTCTCTTTTGTGCCTGAACGTGAACTCAGTGAATCCCAGAATGAATTTTCTTAAAGTAAATCCCGCTTTCTATCTCATCTATATATCTAAGTATGTGGCGATTAATTCTACCCTGTCTCTATTCTCCTACATGTGTCTCGGAGAGAGAAAAAAATGGACTTGTGTCTCGGAGAGGAAGAAAAAGTGTGAGTCCCGATCTAACCCTGTCTCTATTCTCCTACATGTGTCTCGGAGAGAGAAAAAAATGGACTTGTGTCTCGGAGAGGAAGAAAAAGTGTGAGTCCCGATCAAGAAAGTTCTCTTTCTCTGTGAATATAAACACTGACCTTTACATTTTTAAATCCTCTCTGCTTCCTCTGACAAATAAAGCACTATATCACCAAAGAGAATCCACAAAGACATCACATTTTCTTAACTTGTGTCTTAAACGACATTTAAATGAACACACAGGAATAATTGCTTTCTCAAGTTACAATTGTTTTCTAAAGTTGTGGTTTAGATACAAAAAAAATGATGCATCCTCCCAATGGAGTTGCTACTTTTATACCTGTGAATAAGTTGTCCAATTGTATGGATTAGGATGAAAATAAATAAGTAAATAATATAATTAATTTGAAAATCCAAATAACACAACACGACTACCACCGTGAATGAAAATGGGTTAATTTATAAATGCAAGGCAAAAATATATAAAAAGATCATATTAGTTGAATCAAATATGCAGACAATATGGTCACCACAACTAGCAAGGCATTAATTATGTAGAATTAAGATAAGAATATTATAAAATTTTGTAAATCAAAAGCTAGCGTTTAGTCCACGCTACATTCTCATAACAAAATAATTTATAATTTACAAATTAGAGAAAAAAAGAAGAAAATAACGTGTAATAGATTAGAAAGTACTCTCATAAAATGTTAGTCTTTTAATCGAGTTTTTTCTTTCATGAGACACAAATTACGTAAACTTTTAAAGTTTTCTCTTAATTTTCTCACTTCTTGGACTCTTATAAACTTAAACCTATTTTTATAGGAGAATAAGAAGCAACGTGAAGACACAAATAGAAAAATTGAAGAAAATAATGATGGCAAGGATAGAAAATATGAATATGAGAATGAAGAGAGATGAATTGAAGCTGAAAGAATAACAGTTCTGAACAAAACAAGTCAAGATTGGCAGTATTGCTGATTACTTAGAGAAAGTTGATTATGAGGAAAACGTGTGTATTCTTATTTAGAAAGAAGGTTTAACTACAAGAGGGAAGGATCTAGTACAAGTGGAATACACATAAGAAAAGTGGGAAAATCTAGAGAAGAATGAAATAAAAGGCAGTCTGGTGCACTAAGTCCTGCTATGCGATGGGCCAGGATCCAAGGATGGGCGAACCAAATGGGGGGATATGGCGTATAGAACAAGGGGAGATGAAATCAACACGACCCTACAAGAACTCTTTCACTTGAATTTTACCAAGAAAATGTTTTCCACAAACTTTTATAACCCCTAGCCGTCATTCTAGCAAACTCAAATCAGCATGGTGAAATGAAGATTTCAGGGAGATCAAATAGAAAGACTTAACAAAACACACTAACCATAACTTTAACCTCGAAGTAAAAGCAGCCAACAATATCGTAAATCACAACGGCTTATGAAATATTTGAGGTGTACCTTGTTCCTTCAAGGAAGAGCCAAAACAAGAAACCGTCTCTAGTCATATAGCTTTAATGCTCTTTGAAAAATGTTGCAAAAACAACATTTCATGAGCCTAATTATCAGAAAGTTATAGTTTGTGGATCAGCCCATCTAGACAAGTTCCACCAAAACCGGAAGAAGATTTTAAACACATGGTCACCGTCTAGAAAGCAGTAAAAAAATGCTTGACGAGACACCAAGTATCCATAAGGCTTGGCACGGACTAAGGGTAGATCAGCAAACGAACACAGTCAATTACATGCATAAGTTAAAATTCATAATTTCACCAGTAGCAAATCAAAGGATAAAATAGAAAACTCAATTTCTGGTATGCTGAGACATAAAACCACTTGCGTTCTTTTCATTGAAATCTGACTTACGGAACATCATCTCAAAATTTGTGGAGGCTCTTGTGCAACCTAATAACTTTTCAACCAATTTTGACAAATTAAGGAACACACCAAGAGAATTCTCTGAACATATCCAATTTTTGTTTCTCTTTGCTATGATAACAAACTTCTCCAAAATAATTGCATTCCTAAGCATTGTGAAAGTTCAAAAAGCTTATCATGACGATCCTTCATGCATATCCCTAGGGAGCAGACAATATTAACACACTTGAGATTGGGAAATGCAAAGTTTGAAACCCAACTCTGCAAAACGAGATCATCTGCTTTGCACAAATAACTTGACTCGTAGAAGTAATGGAAATAATCAGCCTCCTGAATATGGAAAATATAATATAAAATCAAATACATATCCAACGGTTAAACAAACTTATATTGCATAAAAATGACAAGTAATTTTTTTTTGATAAAAGTGTTTCAGATAGAACGAATTACAAAATTTCCGGGATCGTTTTCAACAAATGATTATGATAGCATAATCCTATCTAAGGAATCATGAACAAGGTAAACTAAGCAAATAATCAAAGAGTTGAATTTTTCAACTACCCTTTTTCCTTTGCAGAGCGTCCTTTTATCATGGAGAAAATAAAAGGTCCGGAGGAGATTAATATGAAGCCTTATAGTGACAAAAGATTCTTATCGATAACTAGAAATATATCTACATTCTCCTTCAGAAAATTTTTATTATGAGAGGGAAAGGGGGGATGTTAAAACATCAAAAAAATGAATGAATGAATGTAAAAACAAGACTAAGATGTGGGAAGATACATTATCTGTCATGTCTATGTTGAGTGACTCAACATGAGGCGACGCCCGCAAAAGGCTAGCTACTCCATACAAATTATGCTTCGTTATATGCAACTTTTGCGTTAGACATTCGCATTTCAGTTCTGGAAGCTGCACTCCATCAAGTTGCAGCATGAACAAGACCTGCAGTAATCTCAATGAAACTAATAAGGAACATTAAAAAAAATAAAAATTAAGTAATTCAATTCAGTCAATCACACAGTTTAATGGCCAAGATAAACATCTAAACACGTGTAAGACAGAAATCTTCAAAATGCTACTTCCCAAAATTATCTTTCAGTATTAGAAAAGAAATACTTTATTTAATTTCAAAAATGAAAGAAATTTTGCACAATAACACAAATAGTGAATAAGATTTTCTTTCTTTTACAGAAATTTTCATCTGTACAAAATTAAGTTGTTAATTGGAGTAGTATATTAAATTGCATTGCACAACTATTTGCAAAAATTAAATAGAGAGCAACTAAAGTAATTTTAAAAATAACAAACCTCTGCAAACCAAGTTTCGATTGTTAGCTCGGTTATATGACTCAAATTTTGAAGATAATCTTGGACGAGGGTCCGAAAATCAGGATGATAATCAGTATGATGAAATGTAAGCCTAGCACCGACCAAGGATGACACATTTAGTAGCCTACACTTAACATAACCAGGTCCTGAAATCTCCAAAGAAGATATGGTGCAAATACTTCCAAAGGACGATTATCTCCTTTAAGCACCCAAAAGTAGCTCAACTTTAGTCTCTTTAAATTTAAATGATTAATTTTCAAACAATGGACACCGGAGAAAAAAGACATTTCCATTGTTTCTAAAGAAGGGCAACCGGATAATAACTTCGCAATAGCTTCATCGTCTAACAACACTGACATAAGCTTCATTGTCTTTAGCGATTTCCAAGATATAACAACTTGTTCATCAAGCACACAGTGTGACAAATCTAATGTTATCAATGAGGAGCAAGTGTAGAAGAATTTAGGCAATGTGTACATGCTAAGATGAGTTGACTTCAACAATACATCTTCCGCTTTGTTTTCTACCACACAACTAAGCCATCTTTCAATATGCAAGCTTGTCATGTAACTAGGCATGTCCACAAATTCGAGATGAAATTTTCTTATTTTTGCAGAAGATCATTGGGAAAATGCATAGTCAACAAAGGATATGAAGTTTACTGCTTGTGATTTCTCCTTACAAAAGAAAGTGAGATTATCAGTTGAAGTCCAAAGGTGTTGCCACTGTTTAGAGACCAGACATATTCTGAAAGCATCCTCTGTCGTCGGCAAAAAGGAGAGAATTCGAAGGAGGAGCAACTCCGGCAATTTGCTAATTCTGTCTAGGGTTCTGGTGGTTGTCTCCATTACCTTCAATTCCTTTATATGGGAAGATGAAAATAGTGATAATTAAGGTGACACTTTTTCGTTTCTACCAACACCACCATTCATTAGGACTACTAGCCCTGCAATTACTATCATATCATTACTTTTGTCATATTTGTAGAACAGAAATCAACGCTGACCTACACTCTCCTAATACCACCAAATATGATCTCAACAACTGTGAACAAGGAAAAAAGAAAATGAAAATCTAGTTAAAATTTTATCGTGAGCACAATTATTACAATAAAATAAAATAGAATACTCAAAACCTTTATAAATTATTTAAATTTTGTCAGTTTAATAATTATATTATGAGGTGTTGTTATTACCTTTGATCTATAATATTATTTATATAAGACTCTCAGCATTATCAAGTGTCTTGCTCTTTGTATAGTGTTTGAAAGCTAAAAGAAGACCAAAACAAAATTTATATGGCATTTTACATTTCTTTTTTAAAAGTAACTTTTTTTCTTTCTTCTAATAGACTCAGTTAAAAGACCTTGTCATAACATGCACAAATTTACTTTTAAGTATGTTTTAATACTCAAACTTTTCAATTAGGTTATTATTACGAGGAATATTTATAAATAGCTATAGTTTGAATCATAATTATGAATAGCAGCTATAATATGTATAATTACAATTTATGGCAATATTTGTGGAGAGGAGAGAGAGGAGAGAGAGATCGAAAGAGATAAAGGACAGAGGGAGCGAGATTTGGAAAGAGAAAGGTTGTATCTCAGATACAACTTGTATCTCAATTGAAACTAAGATACACATATATGCAATCTCTCTCTCTCTCTTTTTCAAATCTTACTCCTCTCTCTTCTGTGTGGCGCTCCTAGGTCTTTCCCATGAAAAATTTGTCTTCCAACTTTGTTTAATTAAGGGAAATTAAGTCCTTTCCCTCCAAGAAACCCCCTAGCACGACTTTTAAAGCCCCCAAAACGTCCAACACTTAGTTTTCAGTGATCAAAACATTCTCTCAACCTCTCTCTCTCTCAAGTTCAAAGTCAGAAGTCTCTCAAAGCAAGGTCTAGGGTACTCCAAGCTAAGTTTCTCTGTGAAATCTCTCCGTCTCAGGTATGTAAGGCTAATCATAGTGAGGAACTTTGTTCTTTCTCACCCCCTACATCTACAACTTCAGTATTAGCAAGATTAGAGCTAGGGTTTATACCCATAGTCCATGAATTTGAATTACTCATATCGCAAGTCATTCATTGAAATCCTATTGATGAAATTGTTGTTATTCGTATCATAGGTGAATCTTTGATTTATAGTTCATGCCTATTCTGCTACATGAACCCCTTTTCTAGCTAAAGATGATTTTTGAAGCATTGTTATATTAGATATATTTTATTATTTTTTATAAAGAGGTTAATTTAAAACTTTATAAAAGCGTCTTAGAAAAATAGTTTTAGTCTAGTCAGTTTTAGCTATGGAGCATGATTTTAGGAAGAAAGTGAAAAAACATGTTTTAGAAAAGTACTTTTGAGCATAGAGGCTCACCAGTACCATTTTCAGTTAGTTGAGCTCTAGGCTCACCAGTTACATTATTTATACAATGATTTTGAGCTAGAAGCTCTATAACAGATTTTCAGTTGCCTTAGATAGGCATTGTTTTCATGAGCAATATTTTGGGAGGACTATTTAGCACTGAGACAGGGTAAGGGTTCAGATGACCCAAACCCTAGAAATTATATTGCCAGCGTAGGTTAGGGTCATGCTGTCAATTCAAGTAATTCCTCAATTAGACCTAAAGTGGCTTAGGTATGGATCCATAGCTCAATTTAGTTCCCTACCCCGGTAAGGTACGGAATAACTCTCCCAACTAGACCAGAGGTTGGATATTATGTGCTCATGTGATGTTTGTCGATTAAGACAAACTCCCCAAGAAACTAAAGTTATATTTTCAGTACTTGCTTTTGATGCGTATCTTCAGTTGTAAATCTTTTGTTGTTCAAGTCATATATAGATGCTTTACTATTCAGTTTTACTCTTTTAGCTCAGTATTTCAGTAGTAGCCACCAGTTTTATGAAACATGTTTTAAGTGTTCAGTTGCATACAATTTTACTCAGGGCTTTTCAGATAAGTTGCATTTGGCCAAGGCCACCATTTCTAAAAGGATTTTTAATGCATTGCATACAGTCTTATCAAGCCTTTGGATATTCAGTTACTCAGGCTAATTATTCAGCAATTAGTTCAGCCATACAATTATTTCAGTTATTCAGTTTATTTCTGACTTTAATGCATATTATATTCATGCTCAGTTGATCAGCTTATCAGTACTAGTTTAGTTTCAGTTCAGCTATTTTATATATTGTATATTTCATGTACTTACGTCATTCAATATTGTATCATTGTATAATGCAGATGCAGGTACTCAAGGTCGTGATCAAATACTTCAATAGAGTTTATCTCATTAGCTTTGGATAAGCTCTCCTTACATTAGAGGGTTTAGTCAGTAGTCTAACCAACAGGTCTTTGTTTATATAGAGGTAGACCGAGGGCCTTATGCCGATAAATTATACTCAGTATATTAGTAGAGGCTTCATAGAATGTTAGTCAGTTAGTGGTTTCAATTTTTAAATGACCTTATATTTCAGTTTATGAAAGATCATTAAATTATATTATATTGCAAAACCTCAACCCATGTTTTAGCTTCCACAGTATCTTTTAGTATGTAACTCAGTAGTATGTCAGGCCAAGGGTTCACTTGGGTTACTTGTGATTTCGAGTGCCAGTCGCGTTCAGGGTGTGACAGAGTCATTATTTTAGAAAGTTAGAGATTTCAAAGTTAAGAGTTCACTTTGGTCAACATCCGGTCAATATGACTTTGTTTGGGTATTTTGATGATTTCATCAGATCCGAAATGTGTTTTACAAGTGGTTTGCACTATTGGTTTGTGTTTTGGAGGTCTTATATGAGCTTTCGGTACTTGTTCAAAGTTTGGAGTTTTACATTATTGAGCTTTAATAGTACCACCTGAATCAAATGAGATCTACTTGGTGTTTGAATGGGACCATTAGATCTGTATCAAAATTTTAAAACTAACCAAAAAGAATCAACACATTTTGAGTCGTATAAGAGAGATATGGTCATTTTAGTACGGATAGCAGTCGCTAGTTTTCTGGTGCAAAAGTTTGTTCTTTGCAAACTGAATAGGTATATCACAAATGCAAAGGAGTTTTTTCTTGACCAGTCAATGCTAAAATTTGTTCTTCACGAATGCGGTGAGGTTTTCATGAATGCGAAGAAGGAATTTCACTTGGACAATGATTTAATGAACAGATCACAAGTTTTTTATATTTTTGATATTTTGAAAGCTATGAAGCTCCAATTGAAGTGATTTTCGATGTATTTTTTATATAATCATCGCGTCTGTGTTTTTACCTCCTTCTATTCATTTTTCAAGGATATCCGTCTTGTTTTTTATGATTTTGATTGACAAAGTCGAGATGTAAAACTTCAAAGTTATGAAATCAAAAAAACTTCATCTTAGGATCAATTTGTGATGGGTTTTGATTGATTTTTGGGAATTAAGGTCCTCGTAGTATGGATATACTAATTTTGGCATAAATTTACCAAATTATTGATTATTTTCTCATTTTAAACCACATATGAACATATAAATCGGAGGTTTTGAGCATGAAGTTAAGAAATCATATTTTGATGCTTTCTAGGTCGATTATCACTCTATTTTTGATGAAATTTTATATTTAAACTCTTCAGATTATGGGTAACATGGTTTCAAATATAATTTTAGTTTTTTTCTTGTGAGCTCGAGGTTAACTTTTAGATTGACTTTTTGAATTCGAAAATGAAGTATAATAATATGGGTAATGATGGACTCGTATATACATATAGAACTTGTTCTTAATAGATTTGAGGTGAATTAGGACAGTTTTGGAAAAGAAGTCATTTTAGTGGTGGTTCATGGTGCATTTCTCAACTTCGAGGTAGGTTATGACTTAATTTTCTTCATATTTTACTTGGGTGGGGACTTATCGTGTAAAACATGCTATGAGTTAGGTGAATTTGTGGATTTGAATACTAAATGAGATGGATTATTATTGTGATATCCAAATCAGGGCTTATATTATTTTGGGTGACAAAGAACTTAGATTCCTGGTTTGATATTGAAGCTCGTAGCCTATGTTCATGGATTGGTTATGATTCTGAGTTTTTTGGACATATATATCGTATCTGCCTTTATTTTTACTTTCGTACTCATGCATATTCATTCATCTCATGGTACATGAAAATAATAGATTAAAAAAATGATTTGAAAGAAACACATGATTTTGATTCCGATTCGAGTCTGGGTCGTTGATACTGCTTTTAATCCAGTTTGATAATGGGTAAAACTTATTGAAATCCCAATTCGAGTTCGAGTAATTGATATTGATTTTAGTCCTAGTTCGAGTCCGAGAAGGATATTTAGAAGTCCTAATTTGAATTGGGGCATGATATATGGATCTCTTGAATCTCCTATAGATATCATTTTGCAGTACATAACTGGAGAGCGTGTATATCGGTAGACATTGGCCATTGCATATCATTTTATATTATTGCATTGAATTATCATTTGGATTATTATTGTGATTGAGATAAACTATACTATTTATTGATATTGAACTGCTGAGACTTTTTTGCGTATAAGGTTATTTTAGTATTCTTTATTCGATATAGTATCTACTTAAGCTCAGTCAAATAATGATACCTACTGAGTATAAGTGGACTGTACTCACTCCTACTTTTTGTGCATCCTTCTGATGCAAATCACGGTATGAGTGGACCACACAGCTCAAGTTTGTGCTTTTTGGTATTTTCAAAGTTGTGGTGAGCTCCTATATTTGGAGACTGTCTCGGCTTTCTCTACCATTATCTTTGCCTTCTTTACTTTCTCAAAAAGTGTTATAGTATTGAGTTATGACATGTTGTATTCAGAGTCGCTCTTATATTTGTGACAGCTGAGTCTTGGGATGTTTGAAGTTTACTGTTTGGTTTTCTTCTAATTATCATTGATTTGAGTCATTGTTGGATATTTGTTGTGTTATTTCATTATTTGTATTTACTTTGAACTGTTGAATTATGCATTTGGATTACCTACCATGGTGGATTGGGATAGGTACAATCATAACCCTTGGAATTTTGGGTCGTGACAGAACAAGTATTGGGAAAGGTCTCAAGTATGAAGGATTGAAGTTGAAAAGTTTGACTAAAGTCAATACTTCAGTAAACAAGCTCAAAGTAGAATTTTGACAGTTTTCTTAGGTCCATAAAGTGATATTTGAGTTAGTTCGAGTCTTGAGGCATTTAGGAGTGATTGAGGGTTGTCAGTTGAAATTTAAAGATTTAAGAAATTTACAGTTGACTTTGATCAATATTTGATCAAGGCAATCCTAGATTGGTGATTTGATGGTTCTAACAAGTTTAGACTGCAGTTTCTTAGTCTAGTGGCATATTTGGTTTGTTTTTATTGGGTTCTAAATGATTTTAGGGGTTGTTTCTTAGTTTGGACTAATTATGGAATTGATGTGTATTGTTGAACCTGGTGTAATTGCAATTGCGCCCTTTTTCTGCTTTGACGAGGTTATTGATACGCCCAAATTACAACTCCAATTACGAAGCGTAAGCGGTCGTCGTCAAATATAGAACCCAACAAAGGTTGAGGTCGATCCCACAGGGAATAAGGTGCAAATTAAATCGTTAGTGAATTAGTTGACTAGTAATCAATAGTTTCCGGTAAATTGGGGAGGTTTATGTGATCAATATTTGAAAAATGCAAGTAACTAATTGCGAGTTTCAACGAGTATTAATCAATATGAGAATGAACTAGGGAAGTGTTCACCATGGCGTCGTAACAATTTCGACTCAAAGCTTAACCGGGTTCTTTCTATATGCATATCACGATGTGATTGAATTAATAGTATCATCTAAACGTTTCTCAACCAAATAGACGAATTTCCTTTTCAATTTTCTCGAACTTGAAAAGGTGAACTTTATTATTTCAATCCTAAACATCGAGTAGATTAATCTAGTTACAGCATTAATCATAAGACGAGAGTTGGTAGTCTCAAATCCTCGTAGTTAATCAACTTTCCCGATTTTAATCTCTTTGTTCAAGCAAATCAAACCTAGGTATGTTATAATGTTTGCAACCATTAGAAAACATAAATAACGAATGATTAACCACGTGACAGCATATAAATTTAACCCAACGCTACCCGAAATCTACATTGTGACTCTTGCCATGGATCCCACAACCCTAGTTGTGGGGAGTTTAGCCACTCATGCTAGCAAAGCGAAGTAAAGAAATACCAGTATTCATATGAGAAGAAGGAATTCTTATAATAGAAAATTAATACTTTACTTTGAACTTCGTAAAATCCGAGCACCAATGGTGAAAATCCCAAGAACAATGGAAAGAGAGGAAGAAGACATGTTTGTGTCGTGTTTTCCTCTCTAAAAACACGTCCCAAACGTTCGCATAAAATATTAGTTAATGAATAAATAAAATAACCCTAACACTGGGTATTTATAGTAGTTCAGGAAATAAAGTCCAAAAATAGAATTTTCGGAGTCCCGCTTCGCGTTGACGGGTCGCTTGACGGACCGCCACCCATGCGACTGGCCGTCACTCCAACCGTCGCCACTATCCAGTGCATGCTATCCATTAGCTCTAACTTGACGGCTTGGATGACGGGCAGTCACGGGTGTGACGGGCCGTCACGCCAACCGTCGCCACTATCCAGTGCATGCTCTCTTTAAGCTCTAACTTGACTCTTGGCTGACGGTCAGTCACGGGTGTGACGGGCCATCACGCCAACCGTCACCACTATCCAGTACCTCCTTCAACTGCTGCCAGGTATGGTGGATCCCCTGACGGTCAGTCACCTGTGTGACGAGCCGTCAGGCCCTCCGTCAAGCATAACCCATGTTACTTAGCTTGAGGGTTTTTCACTTCCTTTTTATCCTTGTCTCCATTTCCTGCAAATACAACATAAAAACCTCAAAAACCACAAAAGTTGCTTGAAACTCGCGAGTATTCTTAGTTAAAGGCGTCAAATGTGCCGTAGAATCCCGGCACATCAACACCCTCAATTTAAAACGTTCGCTTGTCCTCAAGCAACATGACAACAAACACAAAATGACGACTCAACTAAGAATATAAACACATATCTTTAGCAAATCATGGCCACTCAACAGTCTATTAAATTTAAATCAAGCCCCCCCGGTAGTACACAAATGTATGAAACGCTAACTTGCAAGGATCCAAACATGTCATTCCGATATGATAGAATATTTCACATACACACGCAACAGCTATCCCAACAGTCAATAGATAATACAGAAATCTCGGTGCCCTCACCATAAAGAAGTCCCACACACAAGATTTGGGACTAGGTAAGGCGCTCACACTCACAAACGATTTCAAACAATGCACATGCGATGCCATAAGCTTGCCCTTGCTATTCTATTTCAGTTTTTCAGAAAGCCGCTCAGGATCACTTACAGGACTTGTCTTGGCTTGTAATGAGGCTTCGGGTGCAGGTAGGATACGTTTGGAGAATAGTGACTAAACCCTCCTTGGAATCACCGACCTACTATTTCCACTTAACTTTACTTCGTCCATCCTTATTCACCTTTTTATTCCCTTCTTTCTAGCTACAGGTGCGGCCTCTTTCTTTTGACAATTCTTTTTTTCTTTTTTTCTTTTTTTTTTCATCTCTTTTTCGTTTCTTTTTCTTTCTTTTCTTAGGCATGATAACGCCCAAACTACACCTCAAATTAAGAAGCGTAAGCGGTCGTCTGCAAATATAGAGCCCAACAGAGGTTGGGGTCGATCCCACAGGGAATAAGGTGCGAATTAAGTCGTTAGTGAAGTAGATGACTAGTAATGTAATGACCCTTCCAGTCATTTCCACGTCTAAGTTTGAAGTCAAGCAAATCGACAAAAGTTATCGTAAGTTCGTTAACAAATTTCCTGAACTTTGGGTCAAATGTATCAGGGATTTTCTCCCAATATATAAAGAGTTAGGAGTCCCCCAAAATACCAAATCGAAGGTCTATGAGTCTAGTTTCCAACGCACAAAACCTCGCGTCCAAATGATCCCGGAGTAAAAAGTTATGACTGTTTTACTGCGGACTGTCTGGCAGAAAATGGGTTGCGAACCGGATCGCGAACCGGGTCGGGTTAAACTCGATTTAAGCCTCGACTTCACGTTTTAAGACGCCATTTCAGTTCTGAAACAGTTATAAAAAATAAGGGAGGATCCCGAGAGAATTCTTGAGTATTGAAATCGTGCGTATTTGAAAATATTTTATTTAAAAGTTGAATTTGGTAAAAATTATAGTATTATTGCCTTTTCAAAATATTTTAAAGGTTTATGAAAAATATTTTGTTACGATATAATTGTATATGTATTTATTTTATAAAGTTTTTATACATTGTAATATTTTAACGGTGATAGTAAATTTAGCTATGTTGAAAATTATTATTATAATATAGTAGGTTTTATTGAAAATGATTTTCTATCAATTAAGGTATATTTAAAATATTATATTTATTTTACCACGAATTTATGCAATACCCGAATAGATATATATTGGGGAGTGAAATAATTGGATTGACACCACATTAACACGTGGTGTCAATTGCATAGTCATTTGATGACTAAGTGCTGAAGATAGTGGAAAGTTTGATTTATCCATTTTTAGAAAATGGTTGCTGCCTAACAATTTCAATGTTAAGTGTGCTTATTCACTTAAAACATTTGAAACCAATTTCAATGTTAAATTGTTGCCAACTTTCAGAGTACTTCGTGGAACGTACTGTTGGTGCAAAATTACCACAATTCATCATTCACTTGTCGCATTAAAGGTTGAATCCAATAAGCAAGATCTTGATAATTTATTGGATCACCGAAAAGAAAATCGATTATCTACGTCAAGTTATTCCATCCCAAATTCGATTCCGATTTAGTTTTGGATTTTCTTGGAGTGGTCGAGCTTGGACATCGTTGTTCTAGCAGCTTGTCATCGGACGACAGGTAGGTTACGGTTTAATTTCCCTAGACTCCGCATATATAGAATAAAATTGTATTAATGGGCATCCTTGGGTTGGATTACTAGGTTGGCACCACAGACCTCGACCGCTTTATTCATGTCCGCCTACTTTTGTTCCTCCGTTGCTTGTAGTATTTGCCGATATATTTTATTTACCCTTGTAGTCCTGTGAGGCCTTGTTGACTCTGGAACATAGAAGGTGGGATTTTGGGAATGTCCGCGAGTCCCGGGCATAGAATTATCCTTCTAGGCTGGTTATGCTTGCTGAGTAGCTGTGGGCCTGTGCAGGGTCGATAGGTTGATTGTGAGCTGCGGGGCAGCTATTGTGTGTGATCATACCATTTCCATGCATATAAAGAGGTTTTATCCATGTTTTACTGTGGTTTGGCTTCTGGCCTTCTGGCACTATTTTCTAAACCTTGCATGGCCCGGGGGGGCCGTTTTTGATGGAAATGATTTGGAAATAGTTTGATTTGACTTGTGAGTATTCTTGGGTAAAAGAAAGTAAATTATGTTTTAAATCAACAGTTTTACGATTAACGCTAGACTCGGTAGGGCCGGAGTGCTAGTTGAGTTTTCTTGTTACTTGAGATGATTTTTAGCCTCGGTCGGACCGAGCACCTGAGATGACTTTTTACTGTTTAGACCCAGTTACGCCCGGGCACCCTTGGAGGGGTTTTTGAGACATGTTCCTACTACTTTAGTCCTGGACAGGGTCTGGGCATTGCATATTCGAGACTGGGTCTCTATTCGGATACTGAGTTTTAGTATGGGGTCTGGGACCTCCATGGACCTTGCCATCCGGGCAAGGGGCTACGGGCTGCGTGTGCCGGAGGAGGGGTATACGGTGGAGTAGAGGTATACGGGCAGTGTCCTTCCATGGAACCTACCTGCTGGGCCGGATCGGCGCCGGAGGAGGTACATACAGAGATACTATGACACTTGAGATCTTCATGCATCATATCATTCATGGTTCGAGGTTCTAACCTTGTTTGTTGTTTGCTGATTGTACGCTCCGGTAGTATGGGATGCCGGAGGGTTTGTTTTCACTTGTTTGTGTTCCTCAGTTGTATGGGCGGCCGAGGGACTGTAGGTAGACTTTTGCTTTTTACTTACAGAATTATTCTCTATTATGGATAAGTATGAGATTGGTATGATTAGTTGAGTTTGATTCATGTCTCTGAGCATGCCTATTATTACTCTTTCTCTCTTCTTCTTACACTTGAGGTTACCGGTATACCGTCCATTTCGTAAACTTATTTTGTATACACTGTTGTTGCAAGGACCCAGGTGCGTTATTTCTTACTTTCACCTGTGCCTATGGTGTGTATATTCTTCTTACTAGCCTCATATGTGGTTCTGTTGATTTCCCTCTGGGCTAGTTCCTGTGTATCTTTCATTGATTTCTGTGACTACTTGCTTCTATTCTGTCTATTACTACGCTTTTATCTTATATGTGCCCAGTCGGCCTACGATACCTACTGGGTACCTTATGCTTCGCCTTTGGTGCTCACCCCTACCCGCCCTGTATCTTGGCGTTGGCAAGAATTTGCCTAGCGTGGGCCATCGTCGTTAGACCGTTGTGAATCGTGCTTGGAGATCTGTTGGAGTCTACTTCAGGCTGAGGGTGAGCTCTTGGCGATCGGGGCTTAGCTTTAGTTATCTTTTGCTTCATGTACTCTATTACCATTCAGAGACATCTGTATATATAGTTTTGGTTTATTTGCACTCCATGTATGTAGTTTGGCTCTGTACTATGATACCAGGTCTTGGAGTTTGGTTTAGTTTCCGCATATGTATATATTTATATCCCTGTTATCTATTTTATTCGTCTTGTTCCCTTATTTGCTAGATAGTAGCCCATTACTAACAGTTCTGGGCTACGGGGATTGGTTCACTACCGGGGGTTGTAGGTGCCATTCATGACGCGAGAAATTGGGTCGTGACCAACTTGGTATCAGAGCCTTTAGGTTCACCGGTGGGTCATCGGTATAGGAGCCAATGTCTTAGTAGAGTCTTGCGGATCGGGGCGGAGACGTCCGTACTCAATCTTTGGGAGGCTACAGTGACATTTTAGGAAATTTGACTCTTTCATTGCTTCTGTTCGTGCGTAGTACCCTTGAAGTTTCTGGATATCTCATTTATTCTACTTCATCCTTCCGCAGATGGTTCGTACGAGATCATCGGCATCACGCGAAGATGAGGCCTTCACTCCAGCTAGGGGTCGAGGACGCCCTCGATCAGTGGCACCTGCTAGAGCTGCTAGGGTGGAGATAGAGCCCGAGCAGCATGTGGTTCAGGGGGCAGCCCAGGTACCACCAGCTCCAGCGCCAGCTCCAGCGCCAGCTCCAGCGCTAGCTCCAGCGCCAGCTCCAGCGCCAGCTCCAGCGCTAGCTCCAGCGCCAGCTCCAGCGCCAGCTCCAGCGCCAGCTCCAGTGCCCACTTATGTGCTAGCTCCAGCCGCAACTCAGTCTCTAGATATTCGGGGATTACTATTATAGCTTTTGGGTGTGATTGGAGAGCGGCCTTCCGAGGTAGCACAGACATCCGCTCAGGGGGCAGCCCTGGGTGCGCAGAGCTCAGGAGCGCAGCCGGCTACTATGGCGCCCCGTGCGAAGGTCATTCCGGTCCCATCTGTTGCACAGCCTCTTGCTCCTCGCCCAACTATGACAGAGTCAGAGCAGAAGGCATTGGGTAGGTTTTTGAGGTTAGCACCTCCGAGATTTATGGGTACTTCTGGACAGGATCCACATGACTTTATTACTACCTCTGAGGAGATGTTGCATCATCTGGGTTTGTTGGAGACTCACGGGATTCGTTATACTACCTATCAGTTGGAGGGCCCAGCGAAGTTATGGTGGAGGGCTCAGGTTGCTTGTAGACCACCATCGTCACCTCCTTTGACCTGGTCTGAGTTTTATGAGGCCTTTATGGCCAAGTTCCTACCCCAGAGTGATCGAGAGCGTCGCAGGGAGCAGTTTACTCACCTTGTGCAGGGATCTACGACTATCTCGGAGTATGAGACCCGTTTCCATCAGCTAGCACCGTTCGGAGCTATGATCATTCCTACTGAAGCTGATAGGATTCGCAGATTTGTATGGGGTTTGAGGCCAGAGATCAGGCAGCCAGCTGAGATATTGATTGCCAGTGGTCGGTCATTCCAGGCCATTGTAGACTATGCCCGCACTGTGGAGGACTTACAACGACATGATCAGGGGTCCAGAGATAAGAGGCCTCGACATCAGGGTGTCTACAGTGGTTCCAGATATGGCGGTAGAGGTCCTGACCAGTGGAGCCGGAGTTATCAGCCACAGCAGTACCAGGGTCAGTCCAGCAGACCGGTTCAGGCTTTCCTTCAGACTTTCGGTAGTACCCAGTTCGAGCAGGGTCAGAGCGGCCATCAGGGCTATAACGGCCAGTCTTCGAGGGGTACAGTTTCTGGGGCATCAGGTCGTGGTGGTCATACGGAATCTGCTGGTTCATCTCGACTGAGTAGGCCGTCAGGTGCTTGTTTTACTTGTGGTGCGATAGGTCATTTTGCTAGAGATTGCCCTCAGCAGGGTACAGTACAGTTGGCCGAGCCTTTACGGGTAGTTCAGCCCCCGGCTAGAGGGGGTGGTCGTCAGAGTAGAGGTGGTGTGCCATGCGGTAGAGCAGGTGGTAGGGTTGGCGGTCGGGCAGGTGGAGGTCGTCGTCAGTTTTACGCGGTCCCTAGGAGACCAGAGGCAGAGGCCTCAGATGCTGTGATTACATGTATGATTTCTGTGTGCCATCAGTCTGCTATGGCTTTATTTGATCCTGGATCCACTTGTTCATATGTATCTGCCTACTTTGTTCCTTGTTTGGGGTTGGCTAGTGAGCCATTATCTGTTCATGTTTCTGTTTTGACCCCAGTAGGAGATTCTTTAGTAGTGGATCGGATTGTGAGATCTTGTATGTTATCTATTGGTGATTCAGAGACTTGGGGTGACTTGATGATTCTTGATATGCTAGATTTTTATGTGATACTGGGCATGGACTGGTTATCCCCTCACCGTGTGGTTTTGGATTGTTATGCCAAGACCATTACCATAGCTGTGCCCGGTGTATCCCCGGTTGTGTGGCAGGGTTCTGTTAGCCATGCACCATCTGGGATCATCTCTTGTCTTCGAGCTAGAAAGTTGATTTCGCCGTGGGTGTTTAGCTTATCTAGCATATGTCCGAGATGTTAGTGCTGACCCCACTTCTCCTGAGTCTGTTCCTGTGGTTAGAGACTTCCTCGATGTATTTCCTACCGACCTGCCAGGCCTTCCACCTGAGAGAGATATTGATTTTGCTATTGAGTTAGAGCCGGGTACTAGGCCCATTTCTATTTCCTCCTTACCGTATGGCTCCTGCTGAGTTGAGGGAGCTTAAGGAGCAGCTCCAGGATCTGTTAGCTAAGGGGTTTATTAGACCTAGTGTGTCACCTTGGGGTGCTCCTGTTCTCTTCGTAAAGAAGAAAGGATGGGTCGATGCGCATGTGTATTGATTATCGCGGCTGAAATAGGGTGACAGTGAAGAATAGGTATCCGTTGCCGAGGATTGATGATTTGTTTGACCAGCTTCAGGGTTCAGTCGTGTTTTCGAAGATTGATTTAAGGTCTGGCTACAATCAGTTGAGGATTAGGGCGGAGGACATCCTAAGACAGCATTCAGGACACATTATGGCTATTATGAGTTCCTGGTGATGTCTTTTGGGTTGACTAATGCCCCGCAGCCTTTATGAACTTGATGCACAGGGTTCTTGGCCCGTATTTGGACTCATTTGTGATAGTTTTTATAGATGACATCTTGGTATACTCGCGTAGTAGAGATGAGCATGAGAAGCACTTGAGGGTTATACTCCAGACTTTGAGAGATCATCGGCTTTATGCCAAGTTCTCAAAGTGCGAGTTTTGGCTTGAGTCAGTTGCATTCCTAGGGCACGTGGTGTCTAAGGATGGGATTAGCGGGTGAGTGGCCTAGACCTACTACTATTACTGAGGTTCGCAGCTTTATTGGGTTAGCAGGTTACTACAGACGGTTCGTTGAGGGATTTTCTTCCATAGCAGCACCTTTGACTATGCTGACTAGGAAGGATGTCCCATTTCAGTGGTCGGATCAGTGTGAGGATAGCTTCCAGAGGCTTAAGGCCTTATTGACTTCAGCTCCAGTTTTGACTTTGCCGGTTGAGGTCATAGCTTCTCCGTGTATTGTGATGCTTCTGGGTTGGTCTTGGTTGTGTGTTGATGCAGCAGGGTTGAGTAATAGCATATGCGTCGAGGCAGCTGAAGGTTCACGAGCGCAACTACCCCACTCATGACTTAGAGTTGGCGGCGGGAGTTTTCGCGCTCAAGATCTGGAGGCATTACTTATATGGAGTTCCACCACATCGTGATAGCTTCACCGATCACCGAGTCTCTCAGTATACACGAGTCAGCGGGAGTTGAACTCGAGACAGAGGAGATGGTCGATTACTGAAAGGACTCATGACTTCACTATTTCTGGTATCATCCGGGCAAGGCGAAACGTGTGATAGCGGATGCCTTGATTCGAAGACAGTGAGTATGGGTAGCCTAGCTTCTCTTTCAGTTTCAGCGACCATTGGCCTTGGACATCCAGTCCTCTGGCTAACCGTTTTGGTTAGGCTTGACTGTCGATCCTAGCAGAATTCTTGCCAGTATTGAGGTTCTCACTTTTGGTTGATCAGAATTCAGAGCGTCAGTTTAGGATCAGCAGTTGTGGACCTTCTGATCGGGTTTCAGGGTGAGGACAGTGGCTACTCTAGATTAATGGTTCTAGGTAATAGTCGCCTTGTGTTCGAGATAGTATTTATTCATTGATACTTCACGAGCAATTGTACTAGGATAACTCCATCACCCTGGCACCCAAGATGTATAGAGACTTAGACAGCTTACTGGTGATGTAATTGAAGTGGATAATAGCGGGATTTCGTATTCGGTGCTTGAACTGTAGCAGGTTAAGTTCGCAGCACATTGAACCCCACCACGACTTGGTTGGTTGATGCCAGTCGACTTCTCCATTCCTGTTAGTGGGAAGTGGATAGGAACTATGGACTTCGTTGTTGGTGCTCTGCCGTACTTTCTCATGGTTTGATTCCATATGCGGTATTGTGTGATAGAAGCTTAACTAAGTCAGCACATTTCTTGCCAGTTCAGACTTCTTATGGCGCAGAGAGGTTAGCTCAGATCTACCTTCGTGAGATTGTTCGATTGCACGGGGTCCCAGCTTCTATCATTTCGGACCGTGGCACTCAATTCACATCTCAGTTCTGGAGGGCTATTCAGCGAGATTTGGGTACAGAGGTTCATCTTAGTACCGCTTTCCACCCTCAGACGGATGGCCAGTCCAAGAGGACCATTCAGGTCCTGGAGGACATGCTTCGGGCCTGTATTCTTGACTTTGGAGGTTCATGGGATCAGTTTGTTCCCTTGGCAGAGTTTGCTTATAATAACAACTTCCATTCGAGTATCGACATGGCACCTTTTGAGGCTTTGTATGGCAGGCGTTGCAGATCGCCGGTAGGTTGGTTTGATGGTTTTAGTGCTGGGCCACAGAGCACAGATTTGCTTCGATATTCCTTAGACCGAGTCCGAGTGATTCAGGACAGACTTCGGGCAGCTCAGAGCAGGCAGAAGAGTTATGCTGACCGTAGGCTTCGTGCCTTGGAGTTTAGTGTCGGTGACTTGGTGTTTCTCCGTGTATCGCCCGTGAAGGGCGTGATGAGATTTGGTAGGCGGGGCAAGCTTAGCCCCAGGTACATTGGGCCGTTTGAGATTCTTCAGAGGGTTGGTAGCATTGCCTATCAGCTAGCCTTGCCTCCGATGTTTTCAGCTATACATCTTGTATTTCATGTTTCGATGTTGCATCGGTATGTACCAGATGAGGCTCATGTGTTGCAGTGGGATTCAGTTCAGTTGGATGAGGATTTAGCCTTTGTTGAGGAGCCGGCAGCTATTTTGGCCAGAGATGTCAGGAGACTGAGGTCTCGAGAGATCCCGGTTGTTAAGGTTCAGTGGAGGCACCGTCCAGTCGAGGAGGCTACCTGGGAGACCGAGAGAGATATGCGGGATCAGTATCCGCAGCTATTTTAGCCTTCAGGTACCCCCTTGACCTTGACTTTCGAGGACGAAAGCCCTTTTTAGTAGTGGATGATGTAATGACCCTTCCAGTCATTTCCACGTATAAGTTTTGAAGTCAATCAAATCGACAAAAGTTATCGTAAGTTCTTTATGAAATTTCCTGAACTTTGGGTCAAATGTCTCAGGGCTTTTCTCCCAATATATAAAGAGTTAGAAGTCCCCCGAAATACCAAATCGAAGGTCTACGAGTCTAGTTTCCAACGCACAAAACCTCACGTCCAACTGATCTCGGA
>QJPP01007615.1:0-76178 GCA_003996215.1 Jaltomata sinuosa | reverse complement strand
CTAGACTCGGCAGGGCCGGGATGCTAGTTGAGTTTTCTTGCTACTTGAGATGATTTTTAGCCTCGGTCGGACCGAGCACCTGAGATGACTTTTTACTGTTTAGACCTGGTTACGCCCGGGCACCCTTTGAGGGGTTTTTGAGACATTTTCCTACTAATTTAGTCCTGGACAGGGTCTGGGCATTGCATATTCGAGACTGGGTCTCCATCCTGATACTGAGTTTTAGTATGGGGTCTGGGACCTCCATGGACCTTGCCATCCGGGCCAGGGGCTACGGGCTGCGTGTGCCGGTGGAGGGGTATACGGTGGAGTAGAGGTATACGGGCAGAGTCCTTCCATGGAAACTACCTGCTGGGCCGGATCGGCGCCGGAGGAGGTACATACAGAGATACTATGGCACTTGAGATCTTCATGCATCACATCATTCATGGTTCGAGGTTCTACCCTTGTTTGTTGTTTGCTGATTGTACGCTCCGGTAGTATGGGATGCGGAGGGGTTGTTTTCACTTGTTTGTGTTTCCTTCATTGGTATGGCGCCGAGGGACTGTAGGTAGACTTTTGCTTTTTACTTACAGAATTTGTTTCTCTATTATGATAAAGTATGGATTGGTATGGATTAAGTTGAGTTTGATTCAGTCTCTGAGCCACATGCCTATTAATTTACTCTTTCTCATCTTCTTCTTTACACTTGACCGTCCATTTTCGTAACGTCGCATTTCGTAAACTTATTTTGTATACACTGTTGTTGCAAGGACCCCAGGTGCGTTATTTCTTACTTTCACCTGTGCCTATGGTGTGTATATTCTGCTTACTAGCCTCATATGTGGTTCTGTTGATTTCCCTCTGGGCTAGTTCCTGTGTATCTTTCATTGATTTCTGTGACTACTTGCTTGTATTCTGTCTATTACTACGCTTTTATCATATATGTGCCCAGTCGGCCTATGATACCTACTGGGTACCTTATGCTTCGCATTTGGTGCTCACCCCTACCCCCCTGTATCTTTGGGTGCAGATCCTAGCGTGGGCCATCGCCGTTAGACCATTGTGATTCGTGCTTGGAGATCTGTTGGAGACTACTTCAGGCTGAGGGTGAGCTCTTGGCGATCGGAGCTTAGCTTTAGTTTATCTTTTGCTTCATGTACTCTATTACCATTCAGAGACATCTGTATATATAGTTTTGGATTTTGCACTCCATGTATGTAGTTTGGCTCTATACTATGATACCAGGTCTTGGGGTTTGGTTTAGTTTCCGCATATGTATATATTTATATCCCTATTATCTATTTTATTCGTCTTGTTCCCTTATTTGTTAGATAGTAGCCCATTACTAACTGTTCTGGGCTACGGGGATTGGTTCACCTACCGGGGGTTGTAGGTGCCATCATGACCGAGAAATTGGGTCGTGACAACTTGGTATCAGAGCCTTAGGTTCACCGGTGTCATCGGTATAGGAGCCAATGTCTAGTAGAGTCCTGCGGATCGGGGCGGAGACGTCCGTACTCAATCTTTGGGAGGCTACAGTGACATTTTAGGAAATTTGACTCTTTCATTGCTTCTGTGTCGTGCGTAGTACCCTTGAAGTTTCTGGAAATCTCATTTATTCTACTTCATCCTTCCGCAGATGGTTCGTACGAGATCATCGGCATCACGCGAAGATGAGCCTCCCACTCCAGCTAGGGGTCGAGGACGCCCTCGATCAGTGGCACCTGCTAGAGCTGCTAGGGTGGAGATAGAGCCCGAGCAGCATGTGGTTCAGGGGGCAGCCCAGGTACCACCAGCTCCAGCGCCAGCTCCAGCGCCAGCTCCAGCGCCAGCTCCAGCGCCAGCTCCAGTGCCCACTTATGTGCCAGCTCCAGCCGCAACTCAGTCTCTAGATATTCGGGGATTACTATTACAGCTTTTGGGTGTGATTGGAGAGCGGCCTTCCGAGGTAGCACAGACATCCGCTCAGGGGGCAGCCCTGGGTGCGCAGAGCTCAGGAGCGCAGCCAGCTACTATGGCTCCCCATGCGGAGGTCATTCCGGTCCTATCTGTTGCACAGCCTCTTGCTCCTCGCCCAGCTATGACAGAGTCAGAGCAGAAGGCATTGGGTAGGTTTTTGAGGTTAGCACCTCCGAGATTTGCGGGTACTTCTGGACAGGATCCACATGACTTTATTACTACCTGTGAGGAGATGTTGCATCATCTGGGTTTGTTGGAGACTCACAGGGTTTCGTTATACTACCTATCAGTTGGAGGGCCCAGCGAAGTTATGGTGGAGGGCTCAGGTTGCTTGTAGACCACATCGTCACCTCCTTTGACCTGGTCTGAGTTTTATGAGGCCTTTATGGCCAATTCACCCCAGAGTGATCGGGAGCGTCGCAGGGAGCAGTTTACTCACCTTGTACAGGGTCTACGACTATCTCAGAGTATGAGACCCGTTTTCATCAGCTAGCACCATTCGGAGCTATGATCATTCCTACCGAGGCTGATAGGATTCGCAGATTTGTATGGGGTTTGAGGCCAGAGATCAGGCAGCCAGCTGAGATATTAATTGCCAGTTGTCGGTCATTCCAGGCTATTGTAGACTATGCCCACACTGTGGAGGACTTACAGCGACATGATCAGGGGTCCAGAGATAAGAGGCCTCGACATCAGGGTGTCTACAGTGGTTCCAGATATGGCGGTAGAGGTCCTGACCAGTGGAGCCGGAGTTATCAGCCACAGCAGTACCAGGGTCAGTCCAGCCGACCGGTTCACGCTTCCCTTCAGACTTTCGGTAGTACCCAGTTCGAGTAGGGTCAGAGCGGCCATCAGGGCTATAACGGCCAGTCTTCGAGGGGTACAGTTTCTGGGGCATCAGGTCGTGGTGGTCATACGGGATCTGTTGGTTCATCTCGACTGAGTAGGCCGTCAGGTGCTTGTTTTACTTGTGGTGCGATAGGTCATTTTGCTAGAGATTGCCCTCAGCAGGGTACAGTTCAGTTGGCCGAGCCTTTACGGGTAGTTCAGCCCCCGGCTAGAGGGGGTGGTCGTCAGAGTAGAGGTGGTGTGCCACGCGGCAGAGCAGGTGGTAGGGTTGGAGGTCGGGCAGGTGGAGATCGTCGTCAGTTTTATGCGGTCCCTAGGAGACCAGAGGCAGAGGCCTCAAATGCTGTGATTACATGTATGATTTCTGTGTGCCATCAGTCTGCTATGGCTTTATTTGATCCTGGATCCACTTGTTCATATGTATCTGCCTACTTTGTTCCTTGTTTGGGGTTGGCTAGTGAGCCATTATCTGTTCCTGTTTCTGTTTCGACCCCAGTAGGAGATTCTTTAGTAGTGGATCGGATTGTGAGATCCTGTATGTTATCTATTGGTGATTCAGAGACTTGGGGTGACTTGATGATTTTTGATATGCTATATTTTGATGTGATACTGGGCATGGACTGGTTATCCCCTCACCGTGTGGTTTTTGATTGTTATGCCAAGACCATTACCATAGCTGTGCCCGGTGTATCCCCGGTTGTGTGGCAGGGTTCTGTTAGCCATGCACCATCTGGGATCATCTCTTGTCTTCGAGCTAGGAAGTTGATTTCCCGTGGGTGTTTAGCTTATCTAGCATATGTTCGAGATGTTAGTGCTGACCCTACTTCTCCTGAGTCTGTTCTTGTGGTTAGAGACTTCCTCGATGTATTTCCTACCGACCTGCCAGGCCTTCCACCTGAGAGAGATATTGATTTTGCTATTGAGTTGGAGCCGGGTACTAGGCCCATTTCTATTCCTCCTTACCGTATGGCTCCTGCTGAGTTGAGGGAGCTTAAGGAGCAGCTCCAGGATCTGTTAGCTAAGGGGTTTATTAGACCTAGTCTGTCACCTTGGGGTGCTCCTGTTCTCTTCGTAAAGAAGAAGGATGGGTCGATGCGCATGTGTATTGATTATCGGAAAGAGATTCATATTCATAATAAAGAGAAAGAGATTCTTACAATATAATGAAAACAAGCTTCAATTATCCAAGAACAAGAAACCAAGATCCCAAGAACAATTCAAGAACACGATTTCAAGAAGAAGAAAACGTGTTTCGTGCTCTCAAATTCTCGCTCAAAAGTAGACTAAAATTCTCCTAAAACTATTGGGTGAACAACAAATAAAATAAACCTAACATAGGGTATTTATAGGAGTCCAGGAAATAAACCCAAAAACGTTCGGAATCCGCGTCGCGCGTTCTGCCTCAACTTGACGGTTTGGTGTGACGGACCGTCACTGCCTTGACGGACCATCACGGTGGCCATCACCACTAGGCAGTGGTGCTGCCCCATCTTGACGGTTTGGGCTTGACGGACCATCACCAGCTTGACGGACCGTCACTCAGACCGTCACTCTTATCCAGAACGTCGTTTTGCTCGTATTTCCTTCCGTTTCTATGTTTGTCTCTCTTTCCTGAAAACATAACATAAAACATTAAAAACGACGACGATTGCTTGAGAACTTACGATTGTTCTTAGTTTAGAGGCGTTGAAAGTGCCGTAGAATGGTGGCACATCAAGGCACACACTCGAAAATTTCATTCTATCCACAACCAATCTTATCCATCCTATTTTTCTTATCATTTACCTCTATAGTAGCCACCCTCAACTTAGGCTGACTGCCTGAGTTGAGGTGCACGATGTCCAAGGAAGGACCAGGGCCAAAATAGGGATTCAAAGTTAAAAAGAAACGGTGACAGGTTATTGAAAGAATAGGGTCAATATGGCTCAAACAGGGATCAAAGGGATTATTTGCATTTGGACGGTCTTATAGGCTAAGTGGACTGCACACAAAAAGGGCCTGTGATCCTTTCCTAAGCAACCAACTTCAAGCTTAACAAAATAGACCGGGCAAGTTCTAGATGCATGCACAGAGTAAGAGTTTATAAAAATAAGATCACACACACTTGGCACCAAGAAACCATACCACTACCAACTATCAAAACATCAGCTCGGCTTAAGCATAATTATTACAATCACAATCACACAATGACATTCAAGGATCCAGAACAGTCAATCGTTTCAAACATAAGTACAAAATCAACTTTTTCAGAGAGGGCTCCTTTTAGTTCAACTTTCAAAAAGCCATGCTTGCTACAGACATCACAACACAACCAAAATTTAAACGACAACCTAAACATGCCGGTTCTACTAGATAGCACACCGAAGGAAAAGAAACACGGCAACAAAAACCTCCGATGGTAGTACTCCTACCCCTAACAAAAGAATTTAGAATTGTCCTCAATGCTCAAGGAAACAGATATTCAGAACAAAGGCATAGGGGTAACTGGGAAACCTAGGTTTCTGTACGCGGCTCATCAACATCTGGAGTCTCTCCAGACTCCGGTACTACACTGGATGATGCCCCACCTGCTTGGGCACGCACTCTTTCCTGTCGCAACTGCTCATCTACTACCAACCGCTGCTTCGCAACCTCTAACTCGTCCTCCTCAGCTGATATCTTTTTGTGCTTCCTCTTCTTTGACTTCTTTACCCCACTTTTACCTGCTTGGGGTTCATTAATTTTCAGTGATCGACCCATCAAATCCACTATCGTGGTTTCTTCATCCAAGTCCACGAACTCCGAAGTCTCATTATAAAGCGCTTTTTCTTGCTTGAGGATGGTGATATCATTTTTCACCTTTTTCAGTTCCACATCAAATCTTGCCAGGTCCGGGATGCTCATTTCGTTTAGCCTTGCCTCCATCCGAGTTTCCATCGCATCGACCCTTGCACGCAGCCCCTCAAATGGCTTCAGAGCCTTCCGTATTGCTTCATCAATGGTGGGTTTGAACAAGTCCGTCCAAGCGGTAATTTGTTTATCCAACTGTTTCTGCTTCTGCACATTTTAGCAAAATTTTGGGGATTCATATGATATTCCGGTGGTAGAGGAGGCCTTGCCGCAGTGCCAGAGCTTTCGGCAGTAGCTCTCGTTGTTTGTGAAGTCTTTGGATTAAACACCGCAAGTGGCATCTCTGTGCCTGATGGAGTGTCGGTTGCCTCGGAGGTGGTTGTGGTTGGTTCCTCAAAGATCTGAGGCTTATGAATCCTCATGTCAAACTTAGTGTCATCCTTTGATTTGTCAATATTTTGCGTGGATGACACTGTCACTTGCTCATCAATACCATCCAATATCTGCACCTCTACACTCCTGCATAACTCAGTAACCAGACACGGGAACGGCAAAGAAGAAGTAGTTTTTATGGCCCTGGTCCGCATCTCGTCTGCAATTATCATTCCGAAGTTGATGACGTAACCGGCTATCAAACTCGCTACAAGTATGGATCTTCCCTCATCCAAATTAGCGTCTCCACCTGTTGGAAATAGCCTGTACCGCACAACAGCCCACCAAAACTTTGCTACGAAGGTTAGTGATTGCTTCGATATCCGTCCCCTCTGAGTTAGCCAAGATGGTGAGCCATCAGTCAATGTCCGTGCTAACCATGGTCCCTGCGAGTATATATTGGCAACTTTTTCATGAAACTCTGGCATATCAGGTGGAGGAATGTATTCAGGACCGAAGAGGACTCTGTTAATCGTCTCTCGGGAGATGTCTACTTGTTTACCCCGAACCGGTACCAGGTCCTGCCTTAGTGCTGATTTAACCCCTTTTCCTTTCTCACATTTGCTCTCCAACAGTTCCAAATAGTTGGCATAGAATTCCCGGACCAGTTCTGGATAATAGAATCCCGGAGGTGTGCTCATCCACTCAAGCTGGTACCTCTGAAACTGTGTCTGAAGAACTGGGTATTATGTTAGATCCGTGGTAATGATTTACACTTCTTCAGCTATCGGTCTTTTGTGGATTCTCGACATTGTTTTGGTAAGACCGTCAAGATAGTGCTTTCGAGCACCCTCAAATGCCCACCGGATCAATTCTCTATCCATGGGTGCCTTCCCTGCATTTTTTGTGGTTTCAGTACCACTTACATCCTCCGGATTGGGGCTGGAGCTACCACTTTCTTCAGATCCACTATCACTCCCCGACCTACTGCTAGATGACCCACTCTCCTCTTCAGACTGGGAGACTTGGGTGTTTCTTCGTTTGGATAGCCTAGTCTGGTAAGTCGGGGCTTCAACTGCTTCTTCTTCGCTACTCGATTCATCTATTAGGGTCCGAGTGGTAGCGGTCCTTTCTTTCTTCTTTTGTGCTTGACCGCGAGGTGGTTGTTGTTTGGGGGCCATGTACCTGCACGTGAACAAGTTCAAACACATGAGAACAGGAAAACACTCAACTATCGCCACTGTCTCAGAGTGACGGTTTGGGTGACGGTCAGTCACATGGGTGACGGACCGTCACACCGGCCGTCACTTTAAGACAGTGAACTGTTTATTTTTGATGGTTTGGATGACGGGCAGTCACGTGTGTGATGGGCCGTCATGCCAACCATCACTTTAAGACAGCGTGTTTTACTTTCTTTGAGGCATTTCCTCGAACACCTTGTGCTCTATTCGGGGTTTTCCCATTTTTTGTGGGATTTGGTTTCACCAAGTCACCACCCATCATGTATTTAATCTCATGGGTTACTCAAGACTTCACCCATGTTAAGTTTTACGATTTCAAACAACAACACCATTCATACCCAACAACATTTACATTATCACCCTTTCACACATATACAAACCCAATAATTTCCTCCGGTATTTCTTCATAATGCTACTCAAATAATCTCAACGAGGAAGAGTTTAGAATCATACCTTGATTTTGTTAGTGAGAAGAAAACTTCTATTCCTTTATGATTTACAAGAACCGATGGACAACCCTATTCTTCGATGGGGAATTGTTGGTTCTTGCGTTTTGGACGAATGGTGAAAGACGATGGGGATGTGGGATTTGCTTGGGGAAGAGAGAATTTTTGTTTTAATGGAGGGTTGGAGCTTGAGAGTAGAATATGAGTGGGATGATGATGAAGATGATTTAATATATTTGGGCGGGTCGGGTTGGTTTTGGGTCGGGGCACACAAAAAAAAAATTAAAACTTACCGGATGTGGTGGCCGAAGTGACGGTCCGTCAACAACTTGGCGGTCCATCACTTGGTGCGCCTCACATAGACAGTGAGCCCTTGTGAGTGCCTTGGTGACGGCCTGGAATGACGGTCCACCAAGTCTGTAACGGTCCATCACTCTTACCGTCACTACCGAACAGTGGGGATAAATATTTGTCAAACTGTGACGGTTTGTGTGACGGTCCGTCGTACAGTTGACGGCCCACCAACAGGAACCGTCACTTGTAGACACAACATGCTGTTACTTCCACCTTTTTGTACCTGCACACTCAACGTACAAATTAACCAATTCTAACAAATCAAATTTTTCTAAGACCATAATACAACAACAATTCATGGGTTGCCTCCCATACAGCGCTTGATTTAACGTCGCGGCACGACTCGGGTGTCTTGATTACTCAGACTTCATCAAGATACACCAGAGACAAAACATGTACCTCCTCCGGGAGGCCCAGATATTGCTTTACCCTCTGCCCATTGGCTTTGAACAACTCACCATCTTTATTTTTGAGTTCGACCACACCGGATGGAAACACTTGGTGTACTTTGAATGGTCCGGACCATTTGGATTTGAGTTTCCCGGGAAATAATTTGAACCTGGAGTTGAACAACAATACCAAGTCCCAAACCTTGAACTCCCTTTTCTCAATTTTTCTGTCATGGTATAGCTTCATTCATTCCTTGTAGAGAGCGGATCTCTCATATGCTCGCAATCGGAACTCGTCCATCTCATTCAATTGTTCCAACCTTAGTTCTGATGCCTCTCTCCAACTGAGATTTAACTTTTTGAGCGCCCAAAGGGCTTTGTGCTCAAGTTCCACGGGCAAGTGACAAGCTTTACCAAAAACAAATTGGTAAGGAGACATACCTATTGGTGTCTTAAACGTTGTTCGGTACGCCCAGAGTGAATCATCCAGCTTTCTTGCCCAATCTCGGTGGTTCACATTCACAGACTTTGCCAATATCTCTTTAATTTCACGGTTTAACACTTCGACTTGCCCACTGGTTTGGGGGTGATAAGGTGTGGCTACCTTGTGTTGCTTCACCCTATATTTTGCTAGAGCAGCCCGGAACACCTTATTGCAAAAATGTGAACCTCCATCACTTATGATTGTGCGAGGGGTGCCAAACCGAGCAAAGATGTTTCTTTTTAGAAATACCACCACACTTCTCCCTTCGTTATCGGCCAAAGCAACCCCCTCTACCCGCTTTGAAACATAATCCACCGCTACCAAGATGTAACAGTTCCCATAAGAGCTATCAAAAGGGCCCATGAAATCTATTCCCCATACGTCGAACAACTCAACCTCCAAAATAGTGGACATGGGCAACTCTTGTCGGCGAGAGATTGCTCCTCTTCGTTGGCATTGATCACAGAACTTGGCAAATTCATATGAATCTTTCTGGATTGTCGGCCAATAATAACCACACTGTAAGATTTTTCGGGCGGTTCGATTACCCGCATGATGTCCTCCAACTGGGGACGAATGACAAGCTTGCAAGATGCTTGTCATTTCCACTTCCGGTACACATCTCCTCACTATGTTGTCAGCACACAACCGGAATAAATACGGCTTATCCCAGAAAAATTTACTTGCATCATGGAGAAATTTCTTTTTCTGGTGGAAGTTCAAATCTTCCGGGATCATGTCACTCACCACATAATTTGCGAAGTCAGCGTACCAAGGCACCATATCAAGTGACGCAGCCATCACCTGCTCATCCGGGAATGCATCATCAATCTCCGGTTCATCTATTACATTCTCTTCCCTCTCAAGCCTGGACAGATGATCCGCTACCTGGTTTTCACACCCTTTCCGATCTTTGACTTCAAAGTCAAATTCCTACAACAATAGCACCCATAGGATTAGTCAAGGTTTTGCATCCTTTTTGGTCATTAAATACCTCAAGGCTGCATGATCTGTGTGCACCACCACTTTTGTACCAAGTAAGTACGCTCTGAATTTCTCAAAAGAGTATACAACAGCCAGCAGCTCCTGTTCTGTCACTATGTAATTCTTTTGCGCCCCATTCAATGCTTTACTAGCATAATAAATGGGGTAAAAAAGTTTGTCTCGCTTCTGTACCAGAACAGCTCCAAGTGCAACACCACTCGCATCGCACATTACTTCAAACGGTTTGGACCAATCCGGGGAAATTATAATAGGAGCATCCACTAACTTTTCTTTCAGGCACTCAAACGCCCTCAAACACTCAGCATCAAATACAAACTTAGTCTCCTTTTCAAGCAACCTGCACAATGGGGTAGCAACCTTTGAGAAATCTTTAATGAATCTTCGGTAGAAACCGGCATGACCAAGAAAGCTCCTCACACCCTTTACTGAAATGGATGGAGGTAGTTTCTCGATGACTTCTATCTTGGCTCTATCTACCTCTAGTCTTCTCATAGATATTTTGTGCCCTAATGCAATGCCTTCTTTCACCATGAAATGGCATTTCTCCCAATTCAGCACGAGGTTTGACTCTTCACACCTTTGCAATGCTTGACCCAGATTAGTCAAGCAATCATCAAATGCATCACCCACTACCGAAAAGTCATCCATGAAGACTTCCAATGTGTTCTCCACCATATCAGAAAAGATAGACATCATGCATCTTTGGAATATTGCAGGAGCATTGCAAAGACCAAAGGGCATGCGTCTAAAAGCAAATGTACCGTAGGGGCAGGTGAAACTGGTTTTATCCTGATCTTCCGGGGCGATAGATATTTGGTTGTACCCTGAATATCCATCTAAAAAGCAATACCAACCTTTGTAAGCTAATCTATCCAGCATCTGATCCATAAAAGGAATGGGGAAATGATCACGGAGAGTCCAGGAGTTTAGCTTCCGGTAATCCATACAGACTCGCCACCCCATGACAGGTCTTAATGGAATCATCTCATTTTTGTCATTTGCTACCACAGTCATTCCTCCCTTCTTAGGAACACATTGCACTAGGCTTACCCATTTGCTATCAGAAATTGGGTAAACCACTCCAGCATCGAGCCATTTGATGATCTCTTTCTTCACCACCTCTTGCATTGGCGGATTCAGTCTCCGCTGGTGCTAGGTGGTGGGAGTGCAATTTTCTTCTAACTGTATTTTATGAGTATAAATACCTGGTGAGATGCCAATAATATCTGCAATGGTCCAGCCGATTGCTCTCTTGTGTCTCCTCAGTGTGGATAGTAAAGCTTGAACTTGAGATTGCACAAGGTCTGTCGCAATGATTACAGGTAAGGTATCTTTGTCACCTAAAAGTGCATACTTCAGATGGCCTGGCAACTCTTTCAACTCTAATACCGGCGCTTCCTCAATAGAAGGCTTTGCAGGAGGTGTCGGTCTGTTCTTTAAATCGAGATCTAATTTCTTTGGGGGGTAACAATATGACCCCATTCCAACCACAGCGTTTACAATTTCTTCATAACCTTCGATGTCATCATCATCGAAGTTCATCATGACTGCTGCCAACGTCTCTACAGCAAGTCTCTCTTCAACAGAAACAATCACATCAGATTCGGCAACCACATCAATAACCAAGACGACATTCATGTCCCTCGGTTGCCTCATTGACTTCTACACATTAAACTTCACTACTTCATCGTTCAACCTGAAAGTCAACTCTTTGCTCTCCATATCTACTAATACTCTTCCGGTTGCCAAGAAGGGTCGTCCCAATATAATAGGGACTTCAAAGTCTACTTCGCAGTCCAAAATCACGAAGTCTGCCGGAAATATGAACTTTCCCACCTTCACGAGCACATCATACAAAATACCCATCGGGCGTTTAACTGATCTATCAGCCATCAACAGTCTCATAGTCGTTGGTTTGGGAGCTCCTAAGCCCAACTGTCGGTAGATGGCTAACGGCATCAAGTTTATGCTAGCCCCCAAGTCACAAAGAGCTTTTGCAAAGTTAAACTCCCCTATGGTGCAAGGAATAGTGAGCGCACCCGGGTCTTCTTTCTTTTGGACTAGCGACCTTGATGAAATGGCACTACAATGGTGGAGGTTGTCTTCCGGTTCAAAACTTATCGACCTCTTCTTTGTGATCAAGTCCTTCATGAACTTGGCATAACCGGGCATTTGTTCAAGCGCATCCACCAGAGGGATGTTCACTGATATCTGCTTGAGCATGGTCATGAAATTTAGGAACTTGCTATCTTCCACTTTCTTCTTCAACCATTGTGGGAAAGGAGGTGGTGGCCGAGGCATCATAGTTGGAAGTTTTTCAACTTCCTTGCTTTTATCCGTGCACACTTGAGTAGCATCCTCTACCTCACCGGGTTTTTCAACAGATACTCTCACACCCTCATCGACCATATTTTCAGCATCTACTAACTCATCTTCCTCAGCAACATTACCTTTCTGAGTCTGAATTACCGGATGTGATTCCGATAATGTCTTACCGCTTCTGGTGGTGATTGCCATACAATTTCTATCATTTCTCGGGTTTTGAATGGTGTCACTCGGCAATGTCCCAGCTTTCCTTTGATTTAGAGACGCCGAGACTTGACTCATTTGTTGCTCTAGCTGCTTGATTGAGGTGGAATGAGAATTCACTAACTGGCTCATTGATGATAACTCAGATTTCATTTCCTTGACTCCGGAGTCAGTACATTCCACCTTCAACAACATTTTTGTCATCATATTCTCTAACTTGGACGTCCCTGTCTCAGTGCTAGCTCTTTCCCGATTACCAGGTGGTACATACAACCCACCTCCATCAAATTTATTCTTCCAGTTCCCCTGATCACGGTCTCTGTAGCCAGCTTTTTCATAGTAGTTGTCCTTCTGATAGTTCTGACCTTGGTTTTCCTGACCATTGGCCTGGAAACCACCCAAATAATTTGCCTCCTCATCAAATTCAAACTATGTTGCTCTTCCTTGGGAACTCACAGCTTTCACTTTCTCTGTACCTTTTGACAGCAAATGTTTTGTCAGTAGGTCCATTTGCGTTTTCAGATGGGCCACATCTTGGTCCCGCTCTTCCTCTTTCCTGCGCTGTTCTGCTGACATACCGACTGCATAAGTGCTAGCAGCCACTTCCGTATCTCGTGTGTGCCAGGCCCTGTTGGTTTTAACGAGCCGGTCCAAAATAGTTGTGGCATCGATAAAGGTGAGACTCATAAACGCTCCACCTGCTGCATTATCCAGTGTCGGCTTCGTAGCCGAATTTAGTGCCCTATAGAATGTTTGCATTAGGAAATTTTCGGTCAACTGATGGTTCGGGCATTGTGTCAGCTTCTTCTTGAACCTCAACCACGTCTCATGTAAAGCCTCATGAGGTTGTTGTCTGAAATTGCTAATTTCATCCCTCAACTGTATCATCCTAGAGGGAGGAAAGAACCTTTCTAGGAAAGCTCCTTTCAACTCTCCCAGGTTGTGATAGAGTCGGGGGTTAGCTTTGTCAACCATAATGCTGCCTCATCAGACAGAGACAATGGAAACAACCTGAGTCTTATCGCGGTCTGACTTACTCCAGGCAATTCGAATGATTTGCAGATACCCACAAAATTCATCAGGTGTCGGTTTGGATCATCACCAGCCATACCACGGAACAATCCCTTTAAGTTCAACAGCTGGAGCATTGTGCTAGTAATGTTGAACTTGGCCCCGGGCGCTAGTGGAGGAAGAACAATGGCGCCCGTAGCACCAACTCCATCTAATGCAATATCATCCTCTATATCCTCAACATTCAAGTGATGCTGATCCTGTTGAGCCTGTTGTTCTGCAGCGAGCCTTGCTGCCTCCTGCTGTTGTACATTCATGGTTTGCCTTAGAGTTCTTGCGAGCTCGGGATAGTAGGGTAATATTGGTTCACCCGAGCGTCGGGTACTTGGCATGCACAATTCAATACCCTGTAACAAACAAAAACAACAAATAAAAGTAAAATCAGGAAATATGACTAAGAGTCAAATAAATACACCAGACTTAATAAACAACCGTAGTCCCCGGCAACGGCGCCAAAATTTGATACGCCCAAATTACAACTCCAATTACGAAGCGTAAGCGGTCGTCGTCAAATATAGAACCCAACAAAGGTAGGGGTCGATCCCACAGGTAATAAGGTGCAAATTAAATCGTTAGTGAATTAGTTGACTAGTAATCAATAGTTTCCGGTAAATTGGGGGGGTTTCTGTGATCAATATTTGAAAAATGCAAGTAACTAATTGCGAGTTTCAATGAGTATTAATCAATATGAGAATGAACTAGGAAAGTGTTCACCATGACGTCGTAACAATTTCGACTCAAAGCTTAACCGAGTTCTTTCTATATGCATATCACGATGTGATTGAATTAATAGTATCATCTAAACGTTTCTCAACCAAATAGACGAATTTCCTTTTCAATTCTCTCAACTTGAAAAGGTGAACTTTCTTATTTCAATCCTAAACATCGAGTAGATTAATCTAGTTACAGCATTAATCATAAGACGAGAGTTGGTAGTCTCAAATCCTCGTAGTTAATAAACTTTTCCGATTTTAATCTTTTTGTTCAAGCAAATCAAACCTAGGTATGTTCTAATGTTTGCAACCATTAGAAAACGTAAATAACGAATGATTAACCACGTGACAGCATATAAATTTAACCCAACGCTACCCAAAATCTACATTGTGACTCTTGCCATGGGTTAATCAACTTTCCCGATTTTAATCTTTTTGTTCAAGCAAATCAAACCTAGGTATGTTCTAATGTTTGCAACCATTAGAAAACGTAAATAACGAATGATTAACCACGTGACAGCATATAAATTTAACCCAACGCTACCCGAAATCTACATTGTGACTCTTGCCATGGATCCCACAACCCTAGTTGTGGGGAGTTTAGCCACTCATGCTAGCAAAGCGAAGTAAAGAAATACCAGTATTCATATGAGAAGAAGGAATTCTTACAATAGAAAATTAATACTTTACTTTGAACTTCGTAAAATCCGAGCACCAATGGTGAAAATCCCAAGAACAATGGAAAGAGAGGAAGAAGACGTGTTTGTGTCGTGTTTTCCTCTCTAAAAACTCATCCCAAACATTCGCACAAAATATTAGTTAATGAATAAATAAAATAACTCTAACACTAGGTATTTATAGTAGTCCAGGAAATAAAGTCCAAAAATAGAATTTTCGGAGTCCCGCTTCGCGTTGACGGGTCGCTTGACGGACCGCCACCCATGCGACTGGCCGTCACTCCAACCGTCGCCACTATCCAGTGCATGTTATCCATTAGATCTAACTTGACAGCTTGGCTGACGGGCAGTCACGGGTGTGACGGGCCGTCACGCCAACCGTCGCCACTATCCAGTGCATGCTCTCTTTGAGCTCTAACTTGACGCTTGGCTGACGGTCAGTCATGGGTGTGACGGGCCATCACGTCAACCGTCACCACTATCCAGTGCCTCCTTCAGCTGCTGCCAGGTTTGGTGGCTCCCCTGACGGTCAGTCACATGTGTGACGAGCCGTCAGGCCCTCCGTCAAGCATAACCCATGTTACTTAGCTTGAGGGTTTTTCACTTCCTTTTTATGCTTGTATCCATTTCCTGCAAATACAACATAAAAACCTCAAAAACCACAAAAGTTGCTTGAAAACTCGCGAGTATTCTTAGTTAAAGGCATCAAATGTGTCGTAGAATCCCGGCACATCAGTTATGCATGTGGGCTTTGGGTCGCACATACGAAGGCACCACGGTGAGAATAGTTCTACTTTAATAGAAGGGGTCTGGGGTGGGACAGCCTCTTCGAAAAGACTCATCCTCATCAGTAGAGTCATAGCTATGAGGGTTCCTCATGCCTGTGGACTCGCTCTTGTAGGAAAAGAGTTGCTTCTGTGAGGTCTTGCTTGGTAAGTGACCTTTGTGACTTAGATGTCTTCTCTACACCTACGGTGTTGTGACTGCAGTTAGATTTCTGCTTTTGTAAAATCATTGTTCAGTAACCAGTGATTTTCTCCTAAACTCGATCTTTCTTTTCTTAATTCGATTTGAGAAGCTTAGGAGCACGATTTGAGGCGAAAATCAAGGGGTTTTACTAGATTTATTCATGGGGTAAGATTCTAACCATTAATTTATATTTTTCCTGCTAAATTATTATTAAATTAGTGATCTAGTGGTACTTGGAGAAATTAAGGATTTTGGGCCTAAGTATTGGAGGATGAAATTCTTTGATTTGGGGGTCAATTAGTGACTCGATTTAGCTAATTTCAACATGTGAGTTCTCCAAGTTATGATTAAACTATTCTAAAAGAAATTACTATTTTGACCTTGAGGGCTTGCGTTTGACTTTTTTTGTCCATATAGCAATATGTATGTCTACAGACTCGTTTACTTATTGATTACGTATTTTACCAGATTGGGACCGTTTGGAGGCTTAAAGGAAGGGCAAATCCATAATTTGACTTATTTGAACTCCGATTAAGGCAAAGTAAGATTTTATTTGACTCTTTATGAAGTAACGTAAAAAATAATAATGGGTAATGGGGATTCCATATAAATGAGATGATGAGAATTTATGCAGGTACGGGTGCCATGATATGCGTTATTTGATTTTTTTACTTATTTGGATTGATACCTTGACTCGTGAACATATTTTAGAGGGTGTGTGATTAATTTGGTTCATATTCATGATATTTGATGGTATTTACTCTCTGTTATGGTTTCAGAGTCAAATTATGATAATATTTTGCAATAACTTTTGTCCTAGTTTTGCAAAATAAGTTGATATAAAGATCTGTACAAATTAGAAGATTGAAAAATGAGAATGGAATAATAATGAATTGATTGACTCACATAGATTGTATGTATTCTGAATTTGTATTGATTTTCTGAGATAGGTATTACATGTCTACATTGTATTTTATTTGGGATCGGAGTGCACGTTTGCACGATATATTATTAGGATCAATGTACACACTACATAATATAGTATTAGGATTGGAGTGCACGCCTGCATAATTATTATTAGATTAGAGTATATGCCTACACAATATATATATATATATATGGATCAAAGTGGCACGTCTGCCTGGTATATAGATTTTGTGAGTTTCTTATGAGTCCCGACTATCCAACAGAAGAAACGGGTGTATACATAGCTTATGCATTTCATCCATATCATTTATTTCTGTTATGATTGAGATTTCGTGAAGTTACTTGTTTAAGTGTTGAGAATTGACTTTGTACTTATCTAATTTTGACTGAGAGTCTGATATTGTGATTAATATATTGTTGTTTTCTTTAGCTTCTAGTCCGTGTCTCTATAGAAATGGTTTGACTCCTATGTTTCAGTATTGAACAGGGCAGTATAGGACTAACCCTTGACATCACTTCATGTTAGGGTCAGTTGATGATGCTACTGAGTACATTATTTTCATACTCATTTTTACTCTTTTTGCACTTTTGTTGAGAAGATCCTGAGCTAGGCACGACCAGTAGGTGATTCTCGATGCTAGCGGAGTATTCAAAGTCTGAAGGTAGCTATTTTATTGTTCCGCAGCTTTTTCAAATTTTCTCCATCTTATTTATATTTCTTGCCTTGTTATCCATAGATAGTTGGATGCTTTCGTACTGTATTTTTGAAATCTTAGGAGCTTGTATTTATGGCACTAGATTTTGGGTGTTGTTGTTATCGTTTTCGCACTTTGTATCTTACTTTGGTGTTTATGAAAGAATCCTTTTAAGACTTATTTATGTATGAGTTGTTGAATTCTGCTTGTGTTTTGTCACGATTCAACTACCTGGTCGTGCGGGCACCTACTCTAATCCACCTAGATAGGAGAACCCTTACCACTCGAACCCACAGACAATGCGGAAAAGAACATAAATCACGGAATAAAACCCTTTTTAATACATGAAACTTCCTTTACAAAATTTCAGGAAATAAACGACTTATAGAACTTGCGGAAAAATTATTTACAATATGAGACAGCCCTCCCTAGGACCTAGTCTAAGTCGATACAAGAGCTACTACAAGATGGTACATAGCTGAATAGCACACAACTCCCACCATAGAAAATAAATAGGAGCTGCTGGAAGATCACCGCCATCCTGGACCTGTGGAACATCACCAACCCTGCAACCAGACTATACCCAAAAAGGTATAGCAAGAGTAGAATCAGTACAAACACACGTACTGGTAGGCATTATCGGTTGACCCAAATTCACTCCTACCATCATATAGAAATCAAGATAAAATACATCAGTTAAATACTTCAACCCCTTTCACAATCGCCTTTATCAATTCCCCCCCCCCCCCCCCCGGAACCAACCTTCCAAACCTTTTGCTGCCAATCTCTGCCACCCTAGTCTTATCCCTGACATCTAGGACTTTCCAAGTCTCACTTACCACTAGACTTTCCAAGTCTCACTAACCTTTACCAATATCCGTGTCTATGCCTGGACTACCCTTCCCTTACCCAAGTTAACTGCCTTGACTAGACATTCAGACTTAACCCGGCTAACTGCCCAACCAAACCACTTATACCTGTAGTATTACTTACCAGTGTTCGAACTCTTTACGGACCTCTAGGACAACCTTTCAACCTGTTTATAACAACCAACAACTACAACCCCAGATTCTCAGTCTTCCTCCCAATTTATCAACCATACCAAATCCACCTAGCCACGCTTGACACATTTCATGACAATCATAGAGTTACATCTAAATCCCTTTTAATCACACAACCCGGATACTCCAAGGATCCCCTAACCACACTTAAGTGTTAGCATGACAAACTCGATCTACACCAATACCAAATATAAATCAGTATAATATCTCAGCCTCACATGGACCATATGCAATTTTCACGGTTCAAGAATACGGACCGGTCCGCCATAGAACCTTCGCAAGAATACAATAATGCAATAAAATAAACCTGTACCAGGCGTGGTACTCGAGCCAACTAGTTATTTATCATGTACCAGGCGTGGTACCCAAGCCAACCATTTTTTATCCCGTACCAGGCGTGGTACTCGAGCCAATCGAATGTCACACAAAATCCACAGTCACAAACAATGAACAATCAACACTTGTAAATCAACAAGCAATAACACCTAGTTTATTTCACAAGACTGATAACAGGACCCTTAGACATTTCTAATAATTCTCTAAGCATGCAACTCATACAATACTTAGACAAAAGTACACAAACATATAATGCATACAGGAATCAATAACCATTACCTACCCTATTCTGGGTACACAATGAACCATTAAATCCCATCCAAAGACTAACCCCGAATCACCCCTTTAAACATGCCATTAGATACCTTTATCCTGACCCTTCTCCTAGGACCGAGATACAACATGGGAAAACCTCCCCTGGCCTTGTAAACACAGCCATTACGATATTTTAATTATATCAATTCATTCCCGAAACTTCCGTTCCTTACACATTAGTTAATTAATAACCCCTCCCGGTTCTCTAAACCTTCCCGACATTCTAGTCCTTGTATTTCATAGAAAAATCATACCAAAATAAGTACACACCCAGAATATCATAACGCATTATCACAAATCTACTATATTCCAGTTCAACTAAACAACCCAACAATCTTCCTCCAGACTCCGTGCCCGGAGGCCTAAGAATGAATTCTCTCTTTTATTCTACACAATAAATAAGAAGTGGAAGTGGTCAAATTTACTCTGTGAAGAAAACTGAGCCTACCTGGATGTCGAGCAGCTTTTCCATGCCCTTTCTAGCTCCATGAAGGCGTTCCTTGATGATTCTGCAGGCCCGAATCCATAGCTTCGCATCCTTTTAGCTGGAATCCCTCCTCCTCATGGCTCCCAAGCCTTGGAGCAGCCTAGTAAGGTTTTTGGAGAAACTCTCGTATGGTTTCCAACTGAGGAGGAGAATTCTTTTATTAAAAACTCGTCTTGAGACTACTGTCTCCCGTCCCTCCGCTATAGCGGTTGACCTTCTGCTATGGCAGTACCGCTATAGTGAAATAAATACCGCTATAGCAGAGTGGTGTCAGCCCAGATAATTTCCAAAAATCTAAAATTTTCCGTCACGTCACTCCACTTAATATAATCATAATTTTTAATTAACTCCCTAAATTTTCAACTTTGAGATTCCTAAAATAACGACGGATCCGATCGTTACATGTTTATATTTATTAATTAGTTAAAGAGGGTTGACTTACCTATCGGTGGGAGTGGGATATGTTCCATCATGGTGTCAATTTTTGGGATCATGATATATATAGTTGGATTTATTCTTTTGGCATTGCTTTGACATTTGTTGTTATAGCAATGTTGTCCCCCATATTCCTCTCTTCTCTCGATTGTGTTTGATATCCATCTCTCTATTGGCCAATGTTGTTCGATTATCTTTGTCTAAAATTGATGATGGTGCTTTATTTATGTCACGATCTAAAAATTAAAAACGTGATGGCATCTATCTCAGTCCCATTAATAGGTAAGCCAACCCTATTATAAAACACATGATGAGTAATAATACATGCAGAAGTAATAATTAAAACAAAATAAGTCTTAAACAACCTTTTTTTATAAAATTCATAATGAAAAGCGGAACTAATACAAAATCTCCCAGCGTCTAGTGTCACAAGCACAATCCTCTATGAATCTCAAGTACAACACAATCTCTAAAATATCAAGAATGAAAGACATGGACAAAATAAAGGTAGAAGAGATCCAGGAACTGCGAATTAGACAAGCAGCTACCTCAAAATCTCAAACATGCTCAATTGCTATGAGGATCACCGATCACTCATACTCGTCTCAAAACCTACAGAAACAAGCAAGGGTAAGTATGAAATCCACGTGTAATCCAAATACGAAATGATGATCAGGGTTGGTCCTAAACTGCCCTATTCAATAATTAGCACATATACTACTCATTTCGAAGAAAACAAACTTGATCTAGCAGCTAATGTCAACAACATTATATATAAATCAAGTTCAAATAATCCAAACTACAGTCAAGTCAAAGTAAGAGTAATAAATCCACCTTCACAAATACTCAATCACTTATCACACCATAACAACACCATATAAAAAAATGAGATGATGTTTGAATATGATGCAAATATCTACTACCTGTTTAGAAACCTATATACACCCGCTTTCATAGTACTGTAGATAGTCGGGATCTATGGGAGACTCATGATATTCATATACCCATCTTTTACCAAATAACCCTTTATCAAAAAATGCTTTAGGTGAAAATATCTTATACCAGATAACCCTTTACCAGGAAATATCATGGATGACCCTCTACTAGGATTTATTCTTTTACTTTTTCAATGTCCATGTGCATGAGATGTAATGTCAAAAATCCTATATCATATTCAATCCTCAGTACAAACAATCATAAGCAATCCAGAATAATCAACAATGAAAAAATAATCAAATAAGCATTCCATATGCAACCTTTCAGATATCAATCGCATTGATAAGTATAAGTGAGCAACATAAGCATTTCACCACTGCTATCACTAGAAATCAAAATTACATAGTCATATAATTTAACAACTAAGGAAGAAAGTCTCCAATTACTAATAACATGACATTGATACCCACATTAATGCTCGTCATATGATTTATACAGGATCCCATTACCCCTTACTCATTTACACCATCAATAAATACACTAACACTTTGAAAAGAGTCAAAGAAAGTCTCAACTCTTTTTAAACGAAGCCCCAAAAGTCAAATTATACTATTGCCTTTCTCAAAGCCTTTTAACTAGGGGTGGGCATGGTATGGTATGGTATGGTACGGTATTTGAAACTTCGGTTCAGTAATTTCGGTATTCGGTTTTTAAAAATACTATACAATTACCATACCAAATTAGTTCAGTATGGTTCGGTATTTAAAAGTTTGATTTTGGTATCTTGCGGTATGGTAAATCGGTAACCATAGTTTGTTCAACTTTGACTAATATATACTTGTACAATAGAGAATTATGACTTCGACTTTTCAAAAAATGTCTCAATTGTATCATATCAACTCATTACACATGTTAAAATATATATTCAAAAGAAGGTATAAGCAACTTCCTTTGTTAATCAATTACACAACAAAATATTTCATTCAAGATTAAGTAGTCAAAGTTTCAATGTCTAAATATTTAGTTTTATACTAATATTAGGTTGTATATTTGCTAGTATTTTGATAATATATAAATTATTTATGCAATTATATACTTTGATATGGTATTCGGTATTTCGGTATATTATTTATAAATACCGAATACCATACCAAATACCAAAAAAATTAAAATGCATACCAAAATACCATAATATCCAAACCACGATATCAAAAATTTTGGTTCGGTATGGTAATTCGGTATATACTATACCATGCCCACCCCTACTTTGAACGGTCACAATTTTATCAAATACGTAATCGAGATATGAAATTGAGTGTGTAGGACCCATTGCTATACTCCTATTCTGAGCCCAAAAGTCAACTCCGAACCCCTAAGGTCAAAACAATAATTAAAAAAAAAAAACAAATTACCTATAAAGTAAAAAATTCAAATCTAAAATTTCAACAAAAATGGAGTTTAATTCGACCTTCAAAGCCTCAAATTCAATTTGTAAACTTTAGACCAAAAATTCCCATTTTTCAAAATTTAAAACACTAATTTAAAGGTTAAATCATCAATAAAGTAGTAGAGAATGCATAAATAATGGTTTAGAATCATACCCAATAAAGAAATCTTGAAAATCCTCTTTTGACTCGTCTCAAAATTGAGTTATGGAGTCTATATTCGAAATTGAGAATTTAAATTCTTCCCAAGTAAGTAACTCATCGCGATCACGGGACCCTCTTTAGAAATCACAAAATGACCCAAACCCGACCCTTCGTGATTGCAAGGATTTCTTCGCAAATGCAAAGACTAACTCGAACCCAGACCTCGACCCGATGAATAGACCCTATGCTATCACGACCTGAATCACCATGATCGTGATGCACAAAACCTTTGCTCTTCGAGATCGTGACCATGCTATCGTGAACATGAAGGGTTAAATTCACCTGCACCAGGTCAACCAACAATTGCAGCAGCTTACAAATTTCTGAATGAACTCTCGAGATTCTTTTGGAACCCCCTGAAAACAAATAAAACATGTAACTTCATTAAATATCATATTTCGGACCTGTTGGAATAATCATATCAGTGATCCGAGATCATTTTGACCAAATATTGGCAGAAGTCAACTATAAGCTCTTAAATTTCCAATATTTCAATCAATGACCCGAATGCCTCAAGACCCGAATGCCTCAAGACCCGAATCAACTATCCAAATAACTTAAAATCACCTCCCTAACCTAATGAAACTGTCAGAATTTCATTCCGAGCTCATCTTCCTCAAAATGTTAACTTTGGTCATATTTTTTAACTTTGCAATCTTCCAAACTAAAAAACACTTTCAAAACTCATCCAACCACCTCGAGAATCATGCCACCTATTCTTGCCGACCCATCCTACTGAAGCTATGAGAAGAGATAAAACAAGGAAAATATGCGAAAATCACAAAATGATCTTGAGGGTCAATACATCATCTACCACTAAAATACACGTTCATTCTCAAACGTAAAGAGAATGAAAATACCTGAACTGTTGAAAAACTGAGGATATTTGTTCCGCATATCTAGCTCAAAATCTCAAGTATCCTTTTCCATCGGATGATATCTCTACTGAACTTTCACGGAAGCTATCTTTTTCGACCTCAACAGACTGTTGGGGACACTTCTGTCCTTTTTATATTATTGCACTTTTTATTAAATTGATAATGAACAACTAGATGCTTAAATTTTAAGTAGTATTTCAAGTATTATGTGTTTTCTTGAAATGCGTGAAGAAATTTAAAATTTCAGTTAATAAGGTAGACAAAGCAAGTTTGAACTTAAAAAATAAAAAAATAAAAAAATACTACAATATATTGGCTGATGAAACTTAATTTGAGGCCACACTTCTTTGAAATAAATGTGGCCCTTCGAAAAGAGGGGTGATGAGAAATTAAATTTCAGTAAGGTGAAATTGACGAACGTATTATGGTTGCGTACTAAGATGGATGACGAGCAACCAGTATCCGCTAAGAGAGACAATGGAACCGGGAGCTACTAGTACTGATACTGGTCTGTACCGGTCCATTACTGGTCCATTTTTGATCCATCGGCGTTCGATGGGGGAAGGGGAAAGGGGGGTACCGGTAGGGGTAGCAGAATGGGGTTGAGAATTTCTATCGATCGGTCCTGGTCTGGTCCGAATGTTAGAGCTGTTGGGCTAGCCTTTGGGAATGACTAGTGGGCCCCACCCAATGGCTATAACATCCCAACCCCCCCCCCCCCTCCCCTCCCAAAATGCTCTCTACCCCTTAACTTTTTTTAATACCCCAAAGTTTTTAAAATTATATTTTAGTCCTATTTTTTAACTATAAATATCCCCACCCCTTCATTATTTACTCACACAATTACAAATCTTCTTCTTTTACTACTCTCTTATCTATAATTCTCTACTACAATCTTTATTAAATTGTTAGTTTTATTAGTTTAAAAGTTTTGGTGAATTATTTGGAGCAATCTTCAAGCTTCAAGTTTCATCTATCAATTTTTGGCTTTTGGTTATACACGTCTGCTTTTATGCAGATGTTTGGTACATTCGTTCCATCTCTTTACTTATTTATTTTTTTGCATTTAATTTTCATATTATATTTAATTTACTTACTTTTAATACTTTAATATAGATTTTGGTAATAAAAATGATGGTAAAGGTAAAAAAATAATTTTTGGTTGGGTCACTAATGCATTTTTCGAAAAAAAAAAAAATAGGTAGTTCATATAAATCTAAAACTAGAGAAGTGGCTCAAGTAAAAATTAATACGGATGATTTTACGCATGTCGATGAAACTGATTTTGATATTGATAGTTTGGTAATTTTGATGAAGATATAGATGAAGAAGTAGAATTTGATAATGATAATAATGATGATGATGAAACAGAGACACCTACTAGTCTCGCTATTGGACTCCCCTTTCCCCCTCCCGCTCCCCTGTACATCCTACTAGGTCTAAGCCCAAGGCTTAACATCCTAAAATATTTGTTGTGTGGTAATTTATGACTCAAAATGAGAATAAAACTTAAGCTACTTGTAAAAAATGTAAACATGTTTTGAATCATAAAACTTCGGGAAAGGGGGGTGAGCTAGCACATTTCAGAAATCATTTGATGGGATGTTGTAAACTTGAAATTTTGCAAGCTAAGGCTATAGACGATGTTAGAAAAAATGGTATTCCCCTTCCTGATACATCTGTAGGAGTAGGGCATTCTAACATGGTTCTGTCACAGTTAAACCCTTCTAATGTTTCTGGCCCTAGTACACATCGTACATATAGTAGAAAAAGAGATCTTGAAGAATTAACTAAAATGATTGTTGTTAGTGGCTTGCCTTTTAATTTTGGTGAAAATCTCAGTTTTATTCATTATATTAAAATAGTGTATAATCCATCTTTTAAAGGTTTTTCAAGAAACACAATTAAAAAAACTGTTTTTGATTATCAAGGTCAATATTTTCATTATCTTCGTTGTTTATTTTTCTATAATACTTGTAAAGTGGCTATCACTTCTGATATGGGTCATAGTGTTAATGGAATGACTATTTCACTATTATTGCCCATTGGATTGATGGAAACTGTAACATACAAAAAAGAATTTTAGGTTATAAAGTTTGTGAATATAATAAAATCGGTAGTTACATAGCTCAAACTATTGAACAAGTTTTAGAATTTTATGGACTTTGTAATAAAGTAATTAGTGTCACCCTAGATAATGCTTCTAATAATACAAGTATTGTTGATAAACTAAAAACAGTACTTTGCTCTATTTATGATGATGATTTTCATATTAGGTGTGTTGCACACATATATAATTTAATTGTAAGAGGTGGTATAGCAATATATAATAGTGGTTGTATGAAATGTGAAATTATTTGTCATTTTATTTTTAAATGTCAAAAAAAGAGTAGACGTTAAGAATTTGAAAGCCGGTGTATACAATTTAATCTTTCAATTAGAAAATTTCAAAATCAATGTCTACTAGATGGAATTCTTTATATAAAATGCTTAGAGTTGCTTATGATTATAGAATGCCTATACAAATGGTTTGCAATGCTTATAATGTCAATATGGATTATTGAATTACTGAAATTGATTGGAATAACGTAAAAGATTTTGTAGATTTTTTAAAAGTTTTTATTTAGCTACAAAATAAATATCTGAACTTTATTATCCAACTATTTCTTCAGTTTTATCAAAATATTTATGCTATTTCTGATAAATTTTCTAAATTTAAAAATAATAAAAGGTTTAATATAACGATATGTTCAGTCGTTATATAAAGGAACTCGTTATGGGTGAGCTATTCGTGCGAAGAGTGGGTTAGAAAACTTTTGGGTTGGGGAGTTAAAAATTTTGGGCTAGGCTAGTCTCGGATGAATTCAGAGAGAGGTAAGGTCTAGGGAAATTCGGGAAAGTATTGGATAAAATATCTAAGGTTGACTTAATTTTTCCATTAGCTAAGACGTTAGGGAGTACATTGGACTTTTCAGAAGTGAATTCGGGTGAGTAGAACTCCTGATATGTTTGAAATGTCAAGATTTGAAGTGTGTTATAAAATGAGCCATATTGGGGGATTTTCTGAGGTTCTGTTCTATGTCAACCGCTATAGCGGTTGACACTGTGCTACAGCGATGATCGTTATAGCAGAGAAATTCCTGCTATAGCAGAAGTCAAAAGCGGTCAACCCGCTATAGCGGGTGACTTCCGCTACGGCTGTGCCGCTATAGCGGTACTTAGGCCGCTATAGTGAAAGGATGCGACCAGAAAACCCAGAAATGGGTTTTATAATTTCATTCTCTCCTTTTCAGTTTCAAAGAGGCGAGGGTTGCTCCAAAAACCCTCCTGGACTGCTCCAAGGCCTTGGAGCCATGAGGAGATGAGATTCCGACTAAAGAGGTGCAAAACCATGGATTTCAGGCTTGTTCTCCGTCAGGAGTCGCCTTCACGGAGTCAGATTCTTCTCGTTCAAGCCTTTGCAATAGATGCTTGGCGTCCAGGTAGGCTAGGTTCTTTTCATTGAGTAGACTTAGACCTGTTTTTATTTCATATTATTATTATAGACGGAAAGGAGAATTCATGTTTAGGCCTACGGGCACGGAGTCTGGAGAAATATGGTATGATTTGGTTGGTTGATTGGTTAGAGAATGATAATGGTGGGACGATGTGGTTCTTTCTAGGTTCTTTTATAATTATTAAATCAGTGTGATGCTAGATTCCAGGAAATTAGACTGTTGGGTAGGTTCGAGAAATTAGAAGTGTTATGGGTAAATGTGGAAGGTTATAGTGGACCTTCGGGAATGTTTCCATTAAAGGAAGAGTTGCAAATAGGAAGGGTCAAAGTCTCAATGTTAGGGGAATGTTTCCCTGTACTGTGTTTGTCTTGAAGGAGGGTTCCCAAATGGGTGTATCTAAGGAATATGTGTCTGAAGGGTAAGCCGGGGATTAGTCTTTGGGCGGGTCTAATTATACATTATTGTTTGTATTTGTTGATGGTCCCATGAGTGGATCTGGTTTAATTGTTGAAATTGTGATTATTGCATATCGGTCCATAAGAGACCGGATAGTTGAACTTAAGTGTGGGGTGGGTCTTAGTGTAGACTGGGATGGTATGTTGAACACTTAGGTGATGGTTATGGTTTTCTTAATATGCAATATGTGTTCATGTACTATCGCTTAGTATTGTATGAGATGCATTCTTAGGGAATGGGATTATGAATGTCTAATTGTTCAATTATCAGTCATGTGAAATGAACTTGGTTTTGTTGTTTGATGGTTTACAAGTGTGATTTTGTTCATTGTTTATTGACTGTTGGATTTTGTGTGACATTCGGTTAGCTCGGGTACCACGCCTGGTACAGGTTACTTATCGATTAGCTCAGGTACCACGCCTGGTACAGGTTACTTATCGATTGGCTTAGGTACCACGCCTGGTACAGGTTCTATAACGGTTGGCTCGAGTACCACGCCTGGTATAAGTTCTATTATGGTTGGCTTGGGTACCACGCCTGGTATGGGATTGGGTGTTACATGTGTGTTGGTTCCTTGAGTGAACCGGGTCTATTTTTTACTTGTTGTTCCTTACATGTTGGTTCCTTGAGTGAACTGGGTTATCTTTTATTGATGTTCTTTACATGTTTGTTCCTTGAGTGAATTGGGTTATATTTTATTGATGTTCTTTACATGTTGGTTCCTTGAGTGAACCGGGTTATCTGTTATTGTTGTTCTTTACATGTTGGTTCCTTGAGTGAATCGAGTTATCTTTTATTGATGTTCTTCACATGTTTGGTTCCTGAGATGCTGGAATTTATTATTATTTGGCATATAATTAATCCTTGAAGGGTCGGGTTGGTGTGCTTAAGTGACAAGGTGGTTCTTCTGTGAACTGAGGTCGCATGTTATATGGCATAAATGATGTCCTAGGGATCCTTGGGAGGTCCGGGTGATTTACAAGTTGTGACATAATTATATGTGGTCTATTTACTTGCATAGCTGGGCATGACTTATAAGGTGATTATGTCCAATTGTTGACGGGGGTCTTATTGATAGTCATATGGACTTGGTTGATTCGTGTTGTCGGAGAGTATTGCTTAAGGGGTGCAAGACGAGTGAACTGGGAGGGCCTAAAGTTCATAGAGAGTCAGGTTTGACTGGGTTAGTGAAATAAGGCTAGTATTTGGTGAGTGCCTGAACCGGCAGATGTCAAGGGTAAGGAACCTTAGGGGTTGAATACGCAAAACTCACAGGTAGTCCATTGTGTCGCTAAGGGCTAAGGGTCAAGTGGTTGACTTAGGATCTTAATTTGAGTCAGTGTGGCAAGTCAAGGTTTTGTAGGTTGTCTCTCAACTGGCTAACAGGGGTGGATAGTAGACCTGAATGTTGAAAACTGGAACCACTGACTTGGAAAGTCTAGTGTTAAGGGTGTCTTGGGAAGTCTAGTGCTAAGGGTGAATTGGAAAGTCTAGAGTTAAGTGTGACCTGAGAGGTCCTAATATTAAACGTGATTGTGGGAAGGTCATAGGTGATACGTTAGACCAGGATGAGATGGTACAGAGTCTCCCATGCTGCGGAGTCGGCAGCGGAGCAGGGTAGGAAGGCTTGGGACAGAACGTGTAAGTTCTTAGTGTCAATATCATGGTGGGTGAATGGAATGTTGAAGGAAATGGATTATTGTAACTATTGCACATTTTCTTTTGATTTCTTGTATGATGGTATGTAGTGGATGCGGGTCGATCGATGATACCTACTAGTACGTGTTGTTTATATTGATACTACTCTTGGTACACCTTTTTGGGTATAGTTTAGTTGCAGGGTCAGAGATGTTTCATAGATACATAACGATGGTGATTTCCAGTAGCTTATCCTCTTCGATTCCATGGTGAAAGTTGTGTCTTCTTTTATTTACTAGTATTTCTCCTGTAGTAGCTCTTGTAACTGTTTAGACTAGTTCCTAGGGAGGGTTTATTTTCAAGTTGTAAAGGGTTTACTGCTGCGAATATTGTAAATGATTTTCTTGTATTAAAGAGGGTTATTTTCTTATGTTTTAATTATGATTTCTGCATTGCATGTTGGATCGGGTGGTAAGGGTTCTCCTATCTAGGTGCTTAGAGTAGGTGCCTGCACGGCCCGATAGTTGGGTCGTGATATTTAAAAAGTTCATTAAGGCAATGATTAAAGAAAATTAAAAATATTTTTTTCCTATTCCTCAAATTTATTTAACTGTTTGCTTATTCAACTCAACTTACAAAGAAATAGGTGCATCACGAATGATTGAAAAAATATATTCAAATTTAGATATTGAAGATGACGAAGTACCTAGTTTGACAATAGTTAAAGATAGCATAAAAATTGAAGCTAGAAAATTATATGACTTGTAAAATTTTAATAGAATAAATGAAGTATACGTAATGAAGAACCTGACACTTCTAGGCGTAGATTTGAAGATAATATTGATGATATGCTAGAAAATTATCTTGGTCTTACTTCTATTGAAAAGAATAATTTTGATGAATATCTTAATCAGGAAATGAAAAGTATTAGGGATGCACAAGGCCATCATCAACTTTTGGAATGATGGAGGACTCGCGGCAAGGCATTTAAAAAACTTTATCCGATGGCTCAAGATGTGCTAGCTATTCAAGCATCTTCAGTAGCTTCGGAGGGCAATTTTAGTGCAGCAAGATTTCAAATTGGAGAGCATAGGTATTCATTAGCATCAGACAGCTTGAAGATATCGGTATTGTTTAGAGATTGGATCAATGTCGAGCGAAGAAATTATGGGCGTCCAAATTCACCTGTCCAATTTGAATATGATATAAATACTATTTTGGTAGATAGTAGTGAAGACGGCATAGATGCATTGGAGGAACAAGCACTACAACCACTTCCAGAACATGTTACACTAGAAATGTTAGAAAATCTAAGACAAGACTATTTTGGACATTACAGATATTAGTATATTCGTCCTTTATACTTTGTATCCCAACTACAAGTTGTTACGAAAGTAATTTAACTTTATTCTAGAATTACTATAATTAGTAATGCATGCACTCGGATATTATTCATGTGATAATTCAAGGCCTAATTCAAATAGAGAACTTTTCCTAGAAGGTGGCTGCGTAGATTAGGTGCTCTTCTAATATTTGTAATATAAATTGTATCTTTTTATTTTTTATGAATAAAATTATAGGCTATTCGCCTTAAATTTTTTAAATTATTGTCTTTAATTTAATACAAGTCTTTTTTATATATTTCAATTTTCAAGACTTTAACAAACTTATAGTTTAAAAGTTTCAAACTTAAGTTATAATTTAAGATTGAGATAATGCATAAGTACCCCCCAAACTATGGCCGAAATCCCAGAGACACACTTTAACTTTGCAAAGGTCCTATTACCCTCCTCAACTCATTTTGGCGTATTTTTCTACACCTTTTATGTTGACATGGCACCTTGGTCCAGTTAAATGAATTGTGGTGTATACACGCGCTTTTATTACAAGCCAAAGGCCCTGCCCCGTCAGCTTTTACCTTTATACTTTTCAACTTTACTTTTCAACTTTATCAAAAAGTTCACTTTACTAAAACTTTTTCACTTCTCTGATCTAAATTCAAACTTCACTCTCTACCTAAACGATGCTTTTCCAAAATATCACTGAAATACGTATGTAGCCTTGTAGATTTGTGAAGTGTAAAATTCGTGAAGGTGAAGATTCGTGAAAGTGAAGATTCGTGAAGGTGAAAATTAGTTTGTAAATCTTGTGAAGTTGGAAGGCTAATCTTCACAAATTGATCAAAGGTTAGTTCTGTATTACATTTAATTTATTTTGTGTTAGAGTTTGGTTAGGGTTTGTGTTAGATTTTGCTAGGGTTTATGTTATGATTTGGGTTACGCTTTTAGGATTTTAACATTGTGTTGCAATTTTGTAATTTTTGTGTAATACTAACGTGTTCATGCTGATTTATTTTAGGATTCTGCAATTTTGGTGTAAAATATAACGTGTTCATGCTGATTTATAGGGTTTGTATTACTGTGTTAGAGTGTTCATATTGATGTGCTATTTTGCAATTTTGGTGTCACAATTGTAACTGAAATAAGATCTATGTTAGGGTTTTAGTAATTGTCTATAAGTTACGAATATTTGTGGTAACATTCATAACTGACAATTTTGAAGTAATATTTGGTCAATTCAACTATAAGACCTACCTTTAGAAAGGAAAAGGAATAGAATAATATGTGCATCATGGTGGGGTCTTATTGTTTGAAGGTGAGAAAGCAAAATATGTGGGTGGGTGGGTTGGGTTGTGTGTGTGTGTTTTCTCACCTCTGTCAGCTTTATAAGACTTTTGTAATGTAGTAATTAGTTTCAGATGAAACTTTGTGTGTGGGGTTGGTTGGTTTTCTTCTAATCTCTTATTGTTACTAGTGTATTGTACTGTTATTTACTGAATTATTGTTACTATTGTTTACTGAATATAGGTATGAGTGGGTTTACATTCATTACTCTAAGATTACACCATGGTGGGGTCTTATTGTTTAAAGGTGAGGAAGCAAGATATGAGGGTGGGGTAATGAGTGAATATGTGAATATTGATGTGGATACAATATCCTACTTTGAGATGAAGGATTATATTAAAGAACTAGGGTATAGCCCAAATTACAAATTTAGTATTAGGCCACCTAACAGTGCCATTTTAGGAGATATTGACAATGACAATATTCTCTTATCCATATGTAAGTGTTTGCAAAATGGGGCTGTTTTTTGGATGTATATGTGCACATGCCTGAGGAGGAATCTAGTGCACCTTTTAATAAAGTTGTTGGGACCACTGAAGATAGTGCTAGTCAAAATATTGGGGTTAATGAAGTAGGTGAGGTTGCTTTAAATAGGGTAGGTGCATCTCTAAAAACTACTTCAAATATTGCTTATACATCAAATCCAATAGCTCAAAATATTATTGATCCATCAGATCCAGAAGCTCAAGATAATGATTTATCTGATTCTGATAATAGTGATTACTCTGTAAAAGGATCTGATGAATCAACTGATGATAGTCCAGTCTCTGATAAAAGTATACTTGGAGATGATGATTATGGCAGTGATATTCATCAAGAGTTGATAGATCTTAAGGCTGAGAAAAGAAAAAATTTGAGGAGGACAAGGAGGGAGAGAATTCCAGCAGACCCTGCAGAAGTACCATGTGGTGAAGCTGGACCAGATCTGGGATTTGATGAGACTGCCACAAATAAAAATACTTTAGAAGGAAGGCTGGGGGGTGATGAACCATATTATGCAAGTTCTGATGCTTGTAGTTTTGAAACTGACACAGATGAAAGTTGTCTTGAAGAAGGAGAAAAAATAAGGTTCAAACTGCCAAGAACAAGAAGGAAAATTCATGCTACAAAAAGTGTGAGATTTGATCCTACCTGTAAAAAGGTTGTGTGGCAGTTAGGTATGATTTTTGAAAGTGTTACTGAGTTTAGACAGGCTATCACTAAGTATGCAATTCAGAAAAGGGTTCAGATTGAGAAGTTTGTGAATGAGCCAACTAGAGTAAGGGTGATATATTGCAAGGAAAATTGCAAGTGGTTACTGTATGAAAGTTTAGATAAAGAAACTAATAACTTTGTTATTAGGACTTACAATCCAGTACATATCTATGAGAGGTCCTCTAGAAATTATTTGTGTAACTCTAAGTTCTTGTCCACTGCCCTTAGAGATAGAATAACTGAGCAACCCAATATCAGAGTGTTCAAGTTGCAAGAGTTAATCAGAAAGAAGTTTAAAGTGCATGTTGGTAAGACCACAGCCAGGAGAGAAAGAGCTAATATTCTGAATGAAATTATGGGTGATCATATTAAGGAGTTTGGGAGAATTCTTGATTATAAAGATGAGTTTTTAAGGTCCAATCCTGGAAGCACTTGTGTGGTGAAACTTGGTGAAGCTAATGAACTTGGTAGGCCAATGTTTGAGGCATTTTACATCTGTTTTGAAGCACTAAAAATGACATTTATGTCATGTAGAAAATTCATAGGGTTGGATGGTTGTTTCTTGAAGGGGGTATGCAGGGGTAAATTACTTGTTGCTGTGGGCAATGATGGCAAAATTCAAATGGTTCCACTTGCTTGGGCTGTAGTGGAAATTGAGAATAAAGATAATTGGAGTTGGTTTCTTTCTCTGTTGATAGAAGACTTGGGATTTAGAGATGGAACTGGCTTCACTATTATGTCAGACATGCAAAAGCTATATTCTGATATATTACTTCTATTTTTTTATCATTTTACAATTTATTTTTGCTTCTCTTTTTATATATATTACTTTATATAGTTCTGTTTTTTTTTGTAGGGACTGGGTATAGCCCTTAAGGAATTGTTACCAGCTTGTGAGGAAAGAAGGTGTGCTAGGCACATCTTGGCAAATTGTTCAAAGAAATGGAGGGGACTTCAAAGAAAGAAAATGTTTTGGAAGTGTGCTAGAAGCACTTTTGAAGCTGAATTCAGGGAAAATCTGAAGTTGTTGTCCAAGCTTGGTAAGAACATAGTGAACAAACGACTTTACTATGGTAAAGAGTACTGGTGCAAAGTCTATTTTAATTGCCAAATCAAGTGTGATGCAGTGGATAATAACATGTGTGAGAGCTTTAATGCTTGTATCTTAGCAACAAGGCGTAAGACTATTATTAGTATGCTTGAAGAGATTAGAGTCAAGGTCATGACTAGACTAGCTAAGTTAAGTGAATTTTTAAATTCTTGGATCAATAACTTCTCACCAATGTCAATGAAAGTATTGGAGGAAAATATTGATAAGTCAATGAATTGTAGCATTGAGTTTAATGGAGTAATAGGATATGAGGTGATGGATGGACATAAACAACACATTGTGTGTTTGAGAAAGAGGGAGTGTAATTGTAGATCTTGGATGTTGAAGGGGATACCATGTCCACATGCCTTAGCTGCAATGTTGTGTAGGCAGTATGATCCAAAAGATTTCATTGATGCATGCTACTCTAAAGAGAGATACATGATGACTTACTCACATTTCATGCAGCCTATGAATAACATGCCAATGTGGCCTGAATCAACAAATCCTATTGTTGCTCCACCTGTGATAAAAAAATATGCCAGGAAGGCTAAAAAAGCTGAGAAGAAAAGAGGCTGGTGAAACCAAGAAGTCTGGAAAATTGCCTAAAACTGGAGTTACTATGACATGTAGCCTATGTCATGTTAAAGGTCACAACAAAAGAGGCTGTCATTTGCATAGGAATGAGGGAGTTGGTGCTACTCCAAGGGCACCAAGTGTTGCATCTACTGCAGAACCATCAGGTTCAAGAAAGGGAAGGGGCAGACCAAAGGTATATTTTTACTTATTTTAAATAATATCTTTTAAATGTAATTTGTCACATTTGTTTATCTTTACTTAAATATATATTTTTTCTGTATGTTAGAAACCAACAATTGATGAAGGTGAGCCTGTTGCAAAAAGAGGAAGGGGCAGATCAAAGGTATATTTTTACTCTACTTATTTTGGATAATCTCTTTCACTTGGTCACTGTCATATATGTTGATCCTTACTTAAATATATTATTGGGTATGATTTTTGTGTATGTTAGAAATCAACAACTAATTAAGGTGAGCTTGTTGCAAAAAAGAGGAAGAGGCAGACCTGTTGGTGCTGCTTCTAATACAAGATCTACACCAACGGGTGCTACTTCTAATACACATGTTGGTACTGCTTCTAATACAAGAGCTACACCTAGTGCTTCTGCTTCTAACACAAGAGCTACAACTACACATATTGCTACTTATTTTGCATCAGCATCAACACATCATAGTCTTGGCAGATGGTTTGAATATTCCGCCCCCAACACAAGAGCAAGTGCAAGTGCATATGCTAACCCTTCTCCTGCTTCTGAAATTCCTTCAAAGGCTATTGGAATGTCATCAATAACAAGAAGTGCTAGAGGAAGTGGAAGGGGAAGGGGAAGTGGTAGTGGTAGTGAAGTAAGGGGTGTGCATCATCAACTTGGAAGTTGGTTTACATGTTCTCAAGGTAGTACTGATGTACCTAATATAAATGCTTCACCAAATAAGACTGATGCTACTACAAGTGGAAGGGGAAAGGGTGTTGGAAGCACAACCCAATATAAAAGGCCAAGAGTAACTGGAATGGGTGTGTTTCAAGCTGAAAATGGCTTCAAAACTTTTAATGTAAGTATTGGTGCATTGATAGTGGTTCTTCTTTACTAATAATAACTTCAACTTATATAAGATCTCTTTTTGTAGCCTGGATTGTCAAGTAGCAGAATCATATCCACTGGACCAAAGAAAATATTGAGATCATTAGTTGTGACTGGGGATATTGGTTTCAAACCAACTAGTGGACTGAAGTGGAAAGGCAATCAAGCAATCACAACAAGAAAGTTGCAGCAGATTAGAGATCAATCAAAAAAATTTAAAAATCCAAGCCTTAATACCTCATCTTCACAGGCTCGAGAACCATGGAAACTATAGTGTTGATAACAATGGTGTTTTGTTATTAAACTATTATTTTGGTGTCACTACTAAGATACTATTTTATTTCTTGTTTGAAGATTTAAATTTGGTATGAAGCTACTATTTAGAAGTACCTATTTTTGAAACTCATGTTTTGTTATATGTATGAAATAGTACTGAAATTATGGTGTCTAAATGCAATGTTGAAGCTTTGTTTTGGTTCTTAAGTGACAGATGATTGATAGTTGAATGCAGTGTTCTTAGTGTTAACTTATGCTTGCTTCATTACACCAAAAGCAATGTCCTTTAGTACCAGGGAAACTAAGCAGTGTGCTCTAGTACCACTTCAAACGAATGCAGTGGCCAATATAGAGTAGGACAAGACCAAAATAGAACAAATTGAAGTTTCATTACTATACCAAAATGATGCTCCATTACAAATTAACCAGCCACTATGGCAACTTCATAAAATAAGAACCGCCTACTATGGCAACTTCACAACACAACCAACACCTATTATCGTAACTTCACAAGAGAACCAACACATACTATGACAACTTCCTTTGATTTTTCTTTGAGTTGCCAATTTGAATTACAAAACTAACATACACAACAACTACACAAATGATCAAGCTACAAAAGAACTTTCCACTAAATCGACATGACATCCTTTTCTTCTTTTCCATCTTCATGTTCTTCTCTTTCAACTCAACTTTCTCTTTTGCATCACAAGCCTTTTCTTTCAAATCACCATCTTCTTTTGCATCACCAACTTTCTCGTTTGAATGTTTACGGTGAAGTGAATTGATGTTGAGATTTTCATATTTCATCTGAAGACTTTCAACCTCATCCAACAGAATTTCCTCCTCTTTTGAATCTTCAGTGACTAGTGAATTCATGTTGAGACTATCATAATGCATCTTAAAGCTTTCAAGCTTATCCAACTGCATCTTAACACGCTCGTAATTTTCTTCTAATTCTTTCATCTTGTTCACCAATCTTGGAATAATAAATTTTGATCTTTCATCAACACTATCCTTGTCTCTCCATTTAAAAAGTTTACAATTCGTAGGCTGAAAATTAAGGACACAATAATTTCATTTCAACACCAATATTAAAATTAATCAATCAAGAGACCATGAACACGAACCTCATAGTGAGGACAAGACCAAAATCTTCTTCTGAGATTGCGATCTGACCAAGAAGTCTGCATTGCAATAAAATGCCATGCTTGCATCGCACTTCAGCTTTCAACATTGGATCATTCGCATCCATACACAACTTGTTCAAGTTGGAGTTTGTCATTCTAACCCTAACAGAAATTGGGGAAGAAAGAAATAAGTAAAATAGAACTTAAAATTTGACAAGAAAGGGACTAAAGATAATAAATTTATACAAAATTTAGCTTACCTTTTTGAATGGAGGAGAAATTTCACAAAGGAACTCTTCAAATCAAGCTTTTGACCCACCTTCTTAATGGATAATGAATTGGAAATTGAAAGAGAAAAGTAGAAGCCCGTTGAAGAAGGGTTTTAATTTTCAACTTCGTCAGCAACACGTGGCCAAATTTTATTGGATAGAGCGACCACACTAATGTTCTCACGCGCCTCAGGTTTGTGTAACCACGCAAGGTGCCATGTCAGCACAAAAGGTGTAGAAAAATACGCCAAAAATGAGTTGAGGGGGGTAATAGGACCTTTGCAAAGTTAAAGTGTGTCTCTGAGATTTCGGCCATAGTTTGGGGGGTACTTATGCATTATCTCTTTAAAATTAAAAAGGTTTGAGAGTTTGATATAGTTTAAAAAGTTTCAAACTTAAGTAAGTTATAGGTTAAAAATTTTAAATTTAAACTTTAAGAGTTTAAAATTTAAACTTTAAGAGTTTAAAATTTAAACTTTGAAAGAGGTTTTACCTATTAAGTTATACTTTTAAAAAATATATTAAATAAGTTAATATTTGAAACTTTTTCATAAATATTCAAGTTTTAATTTAATTAAAAAAAAGAGAGGGGGCGGGGGAGGGGGAAATACCAAAATCCGATCGGGTACCGGTCCAGAACGAGTACGACAAAAAATACCGCTACGTTCAGTACCGGTACCGTCCCGGCTCCGATCGGCTTACCTATTGAGTGATGTCGGTTTCAGCTTGGTTCTGGTAATTACCGGTCCGATTGTGTCGATTTCGGTATTGTTGCCAACCTTAGTATCTGCAACCACAGCTTGACTCAATCTCTCACCTAAGATTTCATTTCAATATATCCGAGCCTTCTCAATCAAAACCTTTGTAGTTTTTGATTTACACGTGTAATATCGATGTGAGTTTAAACTTGGAAAAAGGACATGGGTTGTCCATTCTAGCAAAGAATTGCCACCTAAAATGACCTTTTTAAACTTATCACACTATGAGGCCATTCGGCCCATAATAATTCCTTCTCATGGCCATTTCTCTTCTTGGGCCATTTCGGCCCATAGTTTCAGGGTTTTTTTTTGTTTCGGCCCCCATTTTTAAATAGTTTGTTTTGATTATTTGGACTAAAAAAAACTGCTTTTTTAAAATAAAAAAAAAATTAAATATTATCGTATAGAAATTATATAATTATTGTATAGAATATGTATCTATATAATATATATGCATAGAAACTATATAGGATGTGTATAAAAACTGTATAGTTATTGTATAAAATATGTATATATATAAAATATATAGAAATTGTATAATTATTGTATATAATATGTATCTGAATAATAATTACAGCTAAATATTGTATAAGATGTGTATAAAAACTATATAATTATTGTATAATATATATATATATATATATATATATATATATATATATATATGATGTGTATAAAAATTATATCATTGTTGTATAGAATATGTGTATGTATAGAAATTATATCATTGTTATATAAAATATGTATATGTGCCATTGTTGTATTAAATATGTTATTTTTAGATAACAAATAAAAAATTAATTATACATCCAATTATAATATATTTTTATATATAAATAAATAATTAGTGTGTGTATGTGTAATTGTATATATACACACATCGACTATATATTAATTATATATTTATTACACACATAATATTATATATAAAATAGGCGTGAAAATTATAATATATTGATTTTTTTTTCTATTTTAACTATGAATCATTGAGAGAGAAAAAATTGCTATTAAAATGGTATTTGATTATTCCAAACAGTAGAAGAGCAAGATTTTTTTTTCTTAAATGAGCATAGTAAAAAAAAACTAAAAGATAACAAAATAAAGTTATCTCCTACAATGATTAAAGATCAAAATAAAAAGGTAAGTTGGCCAGTCACAATAGGTGGCTAAGATGTGAAATATAAATTCTTGGGTCATTCTATTGGGATTAATTCTCACCGAATGATCATTTATGTTCATTCCCCTTTAAACTATTTAATAGCACCACATCATGGGGTGGTATATATTTGGACTAACATTTTTTTATCCTTTCAGGCATGTTTAACAATTTGAAGTTTATGGAGTGTTAAAATAAAGTAAAAATAGGCTGAAACCATATCATTTTGGACGTAGAATTGAATAAAAGAATAAAGCAGGACTCAAGTTTACAACTTTATTTAATTATTTCAAATTTATGTAATAACATGTATTGTTTATTCATCTTACCACAAAATACTAACATCTTTATCTTTTTTTTAAGATGAGATTCAAGTGAAAATAGATTCACCACTAAAAGTTATCGTTCAGCATATTTTCGAATCAAATATTTGTTTACCACAAACTTAACGTAAAAAATAAATAAAATAAAATAATAATAAATAAATAAATTATTTTGATACTAATCAAAAGACATACCCAATGTTTCAAGTTTGTTACAAAAATAGACTTTTATCAAGACAAAAGCTTATGGCCCAAGTCATTTTCTTCAAAAGCAGGACAATAAGGTGAATATATACTAGATACTAGATCCTCATGTCAACACAGGTCCAATATATATTACTCCATCGTTTCAATTTATTAGAAACAAATAAAATTTGGAGTAAATTTAATTTTTATAATATTTTAAATTATTAATTATTGTGATTTATAGTACTTTTTACATAATTTCACATAATATTTCTTAATGACGTAAATAAAATTTCGAGAGCTAACCAACATAATATATTTCAATTTATGTGCAACAGATAAAATTTTGAGAGTCAACCAAATTTTGAAATTTATAATATTTTTTACGTAATTTTTAAATATATAATAGATTAAAAAAATTAAGATAAATTAATTAAAATGAAGATATTTCCAAAAATAATGTGTAGCGATATATAATTTCAATCAATTAACATGAAAAATGTAAATTTGAGATATCATTTTAATCAGGAGAAATGAAAAGAAAAAAATTCAAGGACGTCTTCTTTCCCCCCAATTTTGTAATTGCTTTTTTCTCAATTTTGCTTTAAGTTCTTTATAAATTTTGCATACTACTACAAATAATGTGGCCCACGGTTGAATATTTAATACCGTCATATTTTTTCTTCTTTACCCAAATATTATATGCTGAACCTAACACCTCATCAACTCAGCCACTCATCACAACTTAAGTGGACCCACCATTTAACTTTCCTAGACGTCTTTATCATCACAACAAATACTTTATCACAGCAAGTACCCTTGAGGCTGCAAGCAGTCATGTCGTACAAGAGGAGTCTGCTTGTAGCCTCTTATATATGTACTAGATGTGATTGGCTCGTGCTATTTTGTGTTATAACAATGTTGTATTCTATACTAGAGCTAACGCACAAGTATCTTTCTAAATTATATTCAAAATTGTTATAACATATCTAAATTTTGTAGGAGTTTTATTACCTTTTAAACTTATTTTTTTTTGTACTTTTTTTGTGCTGATATGGTTGTCATGTCAGTACAAAAGTAGCACAAAAATATTCTGCTATTTGACAGCCACGTCAGCAAAAAGGAGCACAAAAATACATAAAAAATGAGTTTAAGGGGGTAATAGGACCCCCGTAAAATTTAAGTGTGTCATAGCAACTTCGGGTATAGTTTAGGGAGGTACTTGTGCATTATCTCTATTATATTTGTGTTTGCAGAATTTAAATCATTTTAATGGTGTTAAATTCATACTTTATTGTTATAAACTTAAGACAATCTGGCACGAGTCCAATATATATTATTTTTTTGTTTTAATTTATGTGATACAAATAGAATTTAGATAATCAATCAATTTTTCAATATGGCTTTTACATATTTTAAGTTGTTAATTATTGTGATTTATAATACTTTTTACGTAATTTTTAAATAATATATGTTACTTTTTTTGTCCTATTTTATGTGACATTGATATAATTTCGAGAGTCAACAAATAAATATTTGAATTTTTCCTTTCAATTTGTTTAATTTCTGGTCAATCTTTACTTATATAATGTCAATTTTATCCAAAATTGAGCCTAAATTGACCTAATTTTAAATTTTCAATAAACCCAAATTCTAAGTTTAATCTCAGCCGTCCACGTTCTTTTGATCGACGGTCCCTGTCCATCCCCTAGCATTTCCATTTTATTTACCCTCATACACCCTAACCTAATTCTCCTCTCCTCCCACCATAAACTCATCTCTGGGCACCACCAGTGGTCTCTCCTCCTCTCACATCTCTATTCTCTCACTCTCCTTCTTTTCTCATTCTCCTCCCACCATAAATATGAACATCGAATCTCTTCCATTGTCGAGAGAGATAAAATCAAACAATATGTCAAGGATCTAACTTTCTTATAAGCTCCTTCTTTGAATACCATCAAGAGGAAGGTTCAAGTCTCCAATCGAATTATCCACGAAGAAGATATTCAAATGATCAAATGGGCTTACACAGAAAATTATATAAGTGTTAAAAGCCTAGAGAATAGCTCCAAAATGCACAAAGCAAGTTAAGCTAAGCTACACACACATCTTTTCAAAAGACTTGGTATTTCATGGTTTCATTCATTTGGTGATTGATTCTTCTATACACCCTTTAAAGACTTTCAACTTTTTTTTATTTTTTGAATTTTTTCTTCTGTTCTGTTGATTGTTAAGTCTTGGGGGGTGTTAAATAAAATATGGGGTTTCAAACTTTTTTGATTGTTTCAAGGTGTTTTTATTCTCTTCTTGAGTGCTTTGTAACATTATCATATAAGTCTTTCTTGTCTCATTTTCTTTGGATATATTCATCCTTCCTTCCCTTCTTTGTGGTTTTCTGCTACAAAGTTTTGGCTTTGCTTTAAGAGAATGCTTATTTCTTCCAATGGATGTTGGGTTTCCAACAGAAACATCTTAAGAGGGTTTTGGGTTCTGAGGAGATTTTTTGTTTTGTCTTTAACTTGGTGTTTTTGCCCTTTTGCTTTCTTGAAAATTAGTTTTACTGCTGCCCCTTCTTACAACTGATGTTCATGCAGGAGAAATAGTGTTAAAAAAGAAGCAGCTATCATAAAGGTTTAACACATAGTACTCTGTTTTACCTGAGATGACCAAAATAGCCCTTGGGCGGCAAGCTGGCAGGACAACCGCCAGCTGCTTCCCAAGCGGCTTCTATATATTAGTAACTAGATATAGGATCCCGTGCTAGCACGGGCACGGGCACGGGCTCAATATATATTACGTCCTCTGATCTAATTATGTAATACATATAAAATTTGGAGAATTAATTAAATTTTTTATATATTTTTAAAATATTTTATATTATTTATTATTATTATTTATAATACTTTTTACATTATTTTTAAATGATATATGGTACTTTCTCTTTCCCCAATTTATGTTGAGCGGATGCAATTTGAAAAGTCAATCAAATTTTTTATATGATTTTAAAAAATTTAAGTTATTAATTATTATGATTTATAGAAATTTTAAAATAATATTATATTACTCCCTCGATTCTAATTTATATGGCACAAATAAAATTTAGAATGTTAATTTAAAATTAATTTGGCTATCATTTGGAAAACATATTTTTACTCTAATAATATTTTCTAAAAGCTTTATAAGTATCTCTTGCTTTTTAAATTTCATGCACATTTCAAAACAATATAAAATGGGATGGAAATAGCATTCTATAATGTGGTATTTACTTTAATCATCAATAACGTCATATTTTTATTTATTTAATTATAATTAACATATAATTTATACTCTTTTTATTTTAATTTATTTATTTTATTATTATTTTTAGTCCATTTTATAAAGGATATTTCTTCTTTCTTTTTTTTGATAACTTTTTAATTTTAATTTCTCACGTGTCATTTTTAATATCACAAGATAAAAAATTATTTTAATATATTCTATATATCTTTATAAGATCACAATACTTTCTTAACAATTGCAGTGTTAGTTCCTCTTCCTCACTTATATATAAGAGAAGTATTATTTAAAGTTGTCTACAACACTATATTGAAAGATTTTAGATAAATTAGAAAATAAATTAAAAAAATTTAAAAATAATTTATCATTTAATTTCTAATTTACTATCATTATCAATTATAATTATTTTTTATAATATTAAAATTATTACTATTCAAAGGGTGATATCACAAAATTATCATTATATTTATTATTTTTTAAGAGGTATATCAAGTCAATATTGGACAAAAGAATTTTATTTTCTTGATATAAGAGCCAAATAAAAAATATTATTTATTTACTTTATTAATTATAATTAATTAGTATAAATTATATCTTGCTAATTTATTAGTCAGCACTACTTTCACCACAGGGCCCACCTTTTATGGCATTTATGTTGCATAGAAAAATTTAGTGAGACCCATCGTATTCCTCAATGTCATTGTGTGTAACTAAATAGAAAAAGAAGGACAATTGTTAAAGCTTTTAAGAAAGTACAAATTATATTGCTTTGGTACAATTTGATGATGCTGTGTTAGTCCCTCTTATATATATATATATATAGTTATAGTTATAGTTATAGTTATATATATTATTATTATACTAGTAAAGCAAGCCCCCTGCTTCGCACGGGGACCAACGCAGTTAATTTGATTATTCACTTTAGCTAATGTAAATAGCTTTTAATAATATTTTAATTATTATTACATTTATTTTATGTATCATCACTTTATTATAAATAAAAGATTAGAGTTGAAAATTAAATCTATCTTCTAATGTGAATATTATTCCAAGTAAGTTCAGTTCGTTTTAAGTCAATTTATGTGACAAATAAAATTTAGAGAGTCAATTAAAAAAAATTGTATGATTTTTAAATATTTTAAGTTATTAGTTATTGTGATTTATAGTATTTTTTACATAATTTTCAGATAATATATGTTATTCTCTTTGGTCTCAATTTATGTGGCGTTGAAGAAATTTAGAGAGTTATTCAAAAAATGTATATATAATTTTTATTAATTATTGTGATTTATAGGTTTTTTACATAATTTTTAAATAATATATATTATTCTCTCTGATCTAATTTATGTGACATTGATAAAAATTTTAGAGTCAAATTAATTTTTTATGTCTTATAAATTGTTTAAATTATTAATTATTACAATTTATATCAACTTTTATATCAAAAGAAATATAAGTTATACCACAAAGTTGGGCCCATCCAATTGCTTTGTCTTCTCCTCTAGCCACGTGTACATGCCTATCAATTGTTGTGTTTCAATTGCTCTTTTTGGTTGATACGTCCTTGCTTTTTTTATTTGTATTTCATTCGTCTCAATTTATATGACACTGATAAAATTTAAAAAGTCAATTAAATTTTTATATGTCTTCTAAATATTTAAGTTGTTAATTACTGTAATTTATAATATTTTTTACGTAATTTTTAAATATATAACATATTGAAAAAAGAAATAAGATAAATAAATTAAAACGAAGAAATAAATACTCATATACCAATGACATATGTTCAAATGTGATGAAAAAAAGAAAGAGGTTAAAGTACAATTTACATAACTTTTGGTACAATTTTGAGATGGGCTTAAGTTGAAAGAAAAGAGGATGGCCCCATATTTTATGGTATAATTTACCATTCTTTTGGTACAATTAATAACTGCCACAAGTCTCGGGAAGGGAAAAAAGGGTAGGAATTGAAAAGTAGGACCGATGATTATAGGAGGACACGTGTAATACACCTGTTTAATTATCAATGACTTAAACTCAATATGATATGTAGTACTATTTTAAATGCTTTATGTACAACGTTTTTAAGCTGTGTTCGTCCCTCTTCCTCGTTTATATATAGTAGAACTAGATATCGGAGCTTGTGCAAATACGGGCCCAGCATATGCAATTTTTTTGGTCTAATTTATGTAACATAAATAAAATTTGGAGAGTCAATAAATTTTATTGCATTTTTAAATATTTTAGATTGTGACTTATTATGATATTTTCTCTATCCAATTTATGTGGCACTAATGAAATTTAGAGAGTCAATCAAATTTTTTATATAGTTTTTAGATATTTGAAGTTGTTAATTATCGCAATGTATAGTACTTTCTACATAGTTTTTCAAACAATTTATGTTACTTCCTCTGCTCCAATTTATGTGGCATTGATAAAATTTAGAGAGTCAACGTAACCAAAAATTTTATGGCTGTTAAATGTTGAAGTTGTTAATTATTGTGATTTATAGTACTTTTTACGTCTAAATTTTGTATATGTCTTTTAAATATTTTAAGTTATTAAGTATTATAATTTATAATACGTTTTACGTAATTTTCAAATATATAAAAATTGAAAAGAAAAGTAAAAAAGCAAATCAACATGGAAAAAGTACAAAAATTCCAAAAATAAAAAATTGTGATATTTTTTTTTTTTGTCACATTTTTTTAATATTAGAACTCTTTGTCTCGTTTTATGTACTAATAATTTGAATTTTGAAATAATTTATAAACATATAGATATTTATAATTTATTTTAGACTATAAATTATAATGTCTTTTTTTCATTTCTAAACTTTGTGTTCATGCCAAACAGTAGCGACAGTAGCGATATTCATTATAGTAGTACACTCGTTATAAAATTGTATCTCTATAACAATCAAATTTAAATAATGTAATAATATTTTATAAAAAATATATTTATAAAAATAAAATAATTATAGTTTAATCGTCAAAGTTTAAATTCGATGAGATAGAATGGAAAAGGACAGAGACTATCAAATGGTGTCAATTTGTAAAGCGTTACATGTGGTTTACTGAAGAAAAATGGAATCCACGTGTTTATTCAATAATGAAAAGGGGCAAGTTTGTAGTACAATTCATGATGCCTTTTGCGCAATAAATTGTTGCATAAGTGTCATTTTCTAAATATTAATTATTAGTAAAGTAATAGATCTGCACATAGAACAATTCTTAATAGCTGTGTATTGTGTTCGTCCTTCTTATTGGCTTATATATAGTAGAAAAATATATATATATTCTCACATGATATATATATTTTATACGGAAAAGAGCTAAAAATATTCCTGGACTATCTGAAAAAATTTAAATATACCCCTCATTCATGTATTGGGCTAAAAATACCCCTCAGTCCATCTTTTTGGCCTATTTTTACCCTTGAAACTTGACAGCCTTCTTTTTATCATTTTTATTATTGTTATTTATTACATGGCGCCTTCTTATTGGACAAAATTAAATTTTCAACCCATCTGAATTTTTCTAACCCGCCCCGACCTAATTCCACGATCCATGACCCAAACCCATTTAAAAAATCCACCAAAAAACATAAAACAGACAATCTATTTTCCTAAAAGGGTTGAGGAATCCAGAAGGGTTGTTTGTTGACGAAGAGATGCCGTTTCTACTGGATTGATTTCAAATGCTGAAAGAGGATGTTCTTGAATTGCCCTGCCAATTCATTCCACTGACTCAGCCAAAATTATTTGATTCTTCTTCTTCTTTTCTTTTTTTTGTGTTTTGTTTGATTGTTCAAGGTTGATTTTTGACTTGAGAGTTGTGTACTTGTGTTCATAAGATACATTTGGTGTGAATTATTGAATTATAAGGAAGATATGCTAAAAGATTTGATTCCTTTGGTTGGTTGTTGATTTTTTTGCCGGAAACAAACTCTTTACCTTGTCAAGGTAGGGTAAGGTCTGCGTACACTCACCGTCCCCAGACCCCACTTGGGACTATACTGGGCATGTTGTTGTGTTTGATTGTGAGTGAATTTACTGAGTGTTTTGGTTTTGTATGTAAGGTAGCTGCTGGTTCCAAAAGTTGCTACTGGTCTTGTGCCATCTTTGACAATTGTTTCAATGAATTTGTTCAATTTTTGTCTGTAATGAGCTGCTGTTGATTGAGAAAATAAACAAGATAATTTTTTGATGACTGATTTTCCTTTTGAGAAAATAGATTGTCTGTTTTATGTTCTTTGGTGGGTTTTTTAAATGGGTTTAGGTCATGGATCGTGGAATTAGGTCGGGGCGGGTTAGAAAAATTCAGATGGGTTGAAAATTTAATTTTGTCCAATAAGAAGGCGCCACGTAATAAATAACAATAATAAAAAATGATAAAAAGAAGGCTGTCAAGTTTCAAGGGTAAAAATAGGCCAAAAAGATGGACTGAGGGGTATTTTTAGCCCAATACATGGATGAGGGATATATTTAAACCTTTTCAGATAGTCCAGGGATATTTTTTGCCCTTTTCCGTACTTTATATACTAATATTATGCAATTATACATATATTTATCATATCTAATAAATGGGAAAGCAGACGCCTCTTCAACATGTCTGCTTTCCCAAAATTAACTTTGAATTGAAAGGGTAATTTTGTCATTTCAATTTTATGCAGTCATATGATTGGTTGAAAAGAAATTATATTGTAGCTGCAGTATAAATTTAAAATTTAACTTACTAAACTGTCTTTTAGTCTACATCATCATCCATCAGTCATTTAAAAGCTACAATGCATTTTTCAGTGCTACGTGACCGCTGATGAATTTGTTTGTTCCCACTTTTTTTCTCCTGTTGTTATCTTTTGCTTTTTCTCTCAAGGCTAATTACATCCAAAACTAATCACATCCAAACCGTTCAATTTCAGCCATTAAAGCATGTCCTCACCATTTTATTTTTTACTTCTTTCTTTAACAAAAGAGACCAAAATTAATGTTAACTTGAGATTAAATAGAGGAATAGACACAAGTCCACTTAGTATTGCGATAATTACATCTATTTGATAACTTTTTTATCCCAAAAAATTTATCCAGGCCTCCGTCCCATTTTATATTGCACACTTTTCTTTTTAGTCCGTCCCAAAAAGAATATCACCTTTTTATAATTAGAAAAAATTTAATTTTGAAATTTTCATTTTACCCTTAATAAAATAATTTACAACCACACAAATGTTCAAAGATTATTTTGGATCACAAGTTTTATAAATCTTTCTTTTTTTCTTAAATATCGTGCCAAGTCAAAGAGTGTCACATAAAATAAGACGGAGGGAGTAATAATTAGTTCATCAAAGTATTCTATTTTAATATCTTAATAAATAAGTATAATTAGGTAATATGAGTAATTGTAATTTTGTGATTTAATTAATTAAATATATTTACAATTGATGAAATAAATGAGAAACAAACATAAGTATTAGATTAAATTAAAAAGGATTTCTAATAATTAAAAAGTCTTTTCCAAATAATTTATATATTTGAACATAATGTAAAACATACTACAAGTCGTAATAATTAATAATTTAAATTATTTTAAAAACATATAAAAATTATAATCAAAGAAAAACTTGTTTGACTCTCGAAATTTCATTTATGTCACATAAATTAAAACAAAAAAAGTAACATATATTGGGCCCGTGCTTCGCACAAAATTTTATAACTAGTTTATACATGGGAAAATTACATAACACACCAACATTAGAGGCCTAATTACGCTCCATGTCTATAGTTTAAATTAATTACGCTCCTTGTCAATTAGTCAAAACTATTGATATATAACCTCTCCTTCTCCCATCTCTCTCTCTCACCACTCTCCTCCCTCTCTCCCCAATCTCGCTCCCTCTCTTCCCTCTCCCTCTCTCTCGCTGCCTCTCTTCCTCCCTCCATCTCTTTCTCTCCTTTTCTCTAAATATAATTCTCAATTGATATATTTGTATTTGTATTTAACATATATGTATAACACAAAGAGGAGAGAAAGAGAAATTATATTCGTTGATACGAATTGTATTTTCTATTTATTGATATGAATTGCATTTGTATTTGTTGATACAATTGAATACAAATTGTATTTCGTTAATACGAATTGTATTTGTATTTGTAATATATATAATACAAAGAGGAGATAAAGAAAAATTGTATTCGTTGATACAAATTGTGTTTTCTATTTGTTGATACGAATTATATTTGTATTCATTGATACAATTGAATACAAATTGTATTTCACTTACAAATTATATTTGTATTCGTTGATACAATTAAATACAAATTGTATTTGTATTCATTGATATAATTGAGTACAAATTATATTTCATTGATACGAATTGTATTTGTATTCATTGATATAATTGTATTCGAAAGAAGAAAAAGAGAGAAAGAGGAAGGCAGGGGAGGGGTTTTGAAAATACAAAAAGGAAGAGAGACAAAGCGAGAGATAACAATACAAAATAATTATCATAGAAGTGCCACAACCAAGTTTGGAGTTTAAGAATCGTTAGAATTAAATTAGGATAGTAATCCTACCATTACGGAACTTCTTAATTCACGAGAGTTTTTGTTTTATATACTAATACACCAAAGCATGGCAGATTAAGAGAAGGTGGAATATATCAACGTTTTTTGTTCTAAAATTTTTGTAGCAGACAAGTTTTAATTCCTCACCTTCCCCAAAATCAGAAAAATTGAAAAAGAGAGAGTGAGTGAGTGAGGTGAGAGTCCCTTTTTTTTTTTAATTTAGTTTTTTTTTTTCTTGGCATTCAAATAGTTGGTATGAAATGTAATTAGCAAAGTGTTGATATAAAAGCCCAATTAATTTTAATTGAGTTGATATTTTTGAAATTTGCGCTCTTTATACATACATACCCATATTAACATGAATCTATATTTTTACACATACACTACTTTACATGTGTATACATCTATATTTTTTCACAATACTATTTTACAATATGTATATACACTCACAAATTATTTTGTATACACATATTTCATCCGATATATACTTTATTATATATTGTATACTCTATATACACTATTTGTAATCATTACACACACATTATTTACATATGATATATTCATATATGTGCTTTATACTAGTTACCGATAGCCCGTGCTGTGCACGGGTTCAATATATGTTATTCCCTCAATCTCAATTTATGTAGCACTGATAAAATTTTGAGAGTCAATGAAATTTTCATATGTTTTTTAAATATTTTAAGTTGTTAATTATTATGATTTATAGTACTTAATTACATATTTTTAAAACCTTTTTAATTACTGTTAATGTCTTTTTAATAATCTAATACTTATTTTAGTTTCTTTTTTAAAATATCAAATATTACAATAAAGAACATAATAATTAATTTCATCAATTGTAATCACCAAAAGCAAGAATGGCATAATCAATCACATCTGCCATCAAAACCCAAGCTAGCGAATAAGCAAGTGATTATTTTTAGTCTTTATTAACTTGAACGTGGGACACAAAGGAAGTCACATTTAATTAATTTGATCACAAGTTTTACTTTTACTATACTTTACTATTATATACTCCTCACTTTTACTTGTCATATTTGCTTTTTAAGAATCAATTTGACCAATCTTTGATACTAAATTAAAATTTAATTATTCAAAAACTATACAAAAAATATTACTATTAATTATACTTAATTTATTTCATAATTATATCATAAAAGAATACCTTGTGTCAAATCTGAAACTCAAGTAGGGTCACATTTTGTACTATGTGTCATCAAAAATTCAAAATTGCAGGTGAAAAGTTTGGGGCCTACTCAAAAATAACCAAAAAGTTAATTAAGGTAAGACATGTAATTTGACAAAAGCAAAAGGTCAAATTAGTCGTTTCCCGGCTGACTCTAAGCTCCTCTCTATTCCCTCTTATTAATCAGACTAGATACAATCGTCAGTGCAAGCACGGGCCCAATATATTACTTTTTATTTTTCAATTTATGTTACATCGATGAATTTGAAAAGTTAATTTATTTTGTTTTATTTTGAATATTTTAAATTATTAATTATTATAATTTATAATATTTTTAACATAATTTTCAGATAATATATGTTATTTTTTCTGTCCCAATTTATATAGCGCATTTGGAGAGTCAACCAAATTTTTTATATAGTTTATAAATATTTTAAGTTGTTAATTATTCTGATTTATAGTATTTTCTACATAATTTTCATATAATATATGTTATTCCCTCTCCTCCAATTTATGTGGCGTTGATAGAATTTTGAGAATCAACCAAATTTTTTATATTTTTTAAAATATTTTAAATTGTTAACTATCGTGATTTATAGTAATTTTTACGACATTTTCATGTTACTTTCTCTGTCCCAATTTATATGGCACTGATAAATTTCGAGATAATCAAATTTTTTAAATATTTTAAATTGTTAATTATTATGATTTATAGTGCTTATTACACATTTTTAAACATATAAATTATTAAAAAGATTTTTTAAATTAATGTAATTCTACAAAAGAAGAAGGACAAAATGGTAAAATTTTTGTCTGACTAGGAAAGAAAAATTTATTATGATTTTAAATATTTTAAGTTGTTAATTATTATGATTTATAGTACTCTTTACATAATTTTTAAATAATATATGTTATTTTTTCTATCCCAATTTATGTGGTGCTGATGAAATTTGGAGAGTCAACCAAATATTTAATATAGTTTTTAGATATCTCAAGTTATTAATTATTGTGATTTATAGTACTTTCAACATAATTTTAAAATAATATATGTTACTCTCTCTCCTCTAATTTATATGGTGTTGATAGAATTTTGAGAATCAACCAATTTTTTTAAGTTGTTAATTATCATGATTTATAGTACTTTTTACGTTATTTTATATATCTTTTAAATAAGTTGTTAATTATCATGATTTATAGTACTTTTTACATTATTTGCATGTTACTTCATTTGTCTCAATTTATGTGGCACTGATAAATTTTAAGAGTCAATTAACTTTTTATATATTTTTTAAATATTTTAAATTATTAATTATTTATTATTACTATTATTTATTAATTAATAATAGTAAAATAGTAATAATGGAGAATGAGAGGGGCAAATTGGTCAATTTTCGGCTGACCCTAAGCTCCTCTCATTCCAGCAAATGGAGTATTAGAAGAAGAAGAAGAAGAAGAAGAAGAAGAAGAAGAAGTCGGCAAAGATGAATAATAAGGCAAAAATGAAGAAGCAAAGCAGAAAGAAGCAGCAAAGTGAGAAAGACGGCGTACCTTTCTTGGTAGGTAGAAAACTTTTCGGCGGTAAAGTAAAGTCTGTAATATGTATCTCAGTTGGTAAGGGGAAAGGCAAAAGGCCACGCGTGGATCAACGTGGTGCAGCACGTGGATAAATCCTGTTTGGTGTGAAGCCACGTGGACACCCAATAGAGGGAACAACGAAAATAGAAGGAATGAACGAAGTTAAATAAGAGCCGGATCAAACGAAGCGCACGACTAGGATCAATTTCGAGTACTCTGCACCCCAATAAAAAAAATTTATTGTCAAGATTATATGATGTCAATATATTTTCTAAATTTGATTTAAAATCAGGTTATTGGCAGATCCAAATATTTAAAGAGCATACTTATAGAACTGCTTTTAATGTTCCATTTGGGCAATATGAATGGAATGTTATGCCTTTTGGCTTGAAAAATGCTCCATCTGAATTTCAGAAAATCATGAATGACATTTTAATCCATATTTGAATTTCATCATTGTTTATATCGATGATATTTTGGTATTTTCTAAAACATTAGATATGCATATAAAGCATCTTGATATTTTCAAAAAAATTGTTATTCAAAATGGTTTAGTTATCTCAAAACCAAAAATGAGTTTGTTCCAAACTAATGTCCGATTTCTAGGACATCATATTTGTCAAGGGAAGATTACTCCAATTCAAAGATCCATTGAATTTGCATCAAAATTTCCTGATGTCATCACTGATAAAACTCAGTTACAAAGGTTCTTGAGAAGCTTAAATTATATATCCCCATTCTATAAGAATCTTTCTCGTGATTTAGCCCCTTTATATGATAGGCTAAAAAAGAATTATAAGTCTCATTGGAATGATAGTCATACCACTCTGGTACGAAATATTAAACTCCGTGTTCAGTCTTTGCCTTGTTTAACTCTGACTAACCTTGCTTGGCAAAAAATTATTGAGACAGAAGCGTCTAATATTGGTTATGGTGGGATATTGAAACAGATAAATTCCAACGACAAAAATGAGTATTTAATAAGATTCCACTCTGGCAAATGGATTGAAGTCCAAAGAAAATATGCCACTGTGGCGCATGAAATGCTAACCATTGTAAAATGTGTTTTAAAATTTCAGGATGATTTATACAATCAAAAGTTTTTGATAAAAACAGATGCTCAATCGGTGAATTATATGTTTGACAAAGATTTTAAGCATGATGCTTCTAAACTAATATTCGCAAGGTGGCAGGCTCAATTATCCCCTTTTGATTTTGAAATTCATTATAAAAAGGGAAGCGATAATTCTTTACCGGATTTCTTATCCCGAGAATACCTCCAATAAAATAAATTTTTACGCAGTCTTTTTTAATGAAAAAACTTTAATTATCATCTTTAAGGTAATCACATTTAATAGAGACTTGAAAAGTCTTATAATTGATAAAATTATTGATAACATTATCAAGGAAGATTTTTTAATCTATGATTACTCAGAAATCATCTGACAAAATTATTATAGACATAATCATCGATTGCTATGTGTGCAGGATGGATCCTCCATGGATTCGAGGTAGAGGCAGAGGAAGTGGGAGATCAACCCCAGGGAGATCATCCCAGTCCTATTCTCAAGGATCGTCATACGGATCCTCATCAAACTCCCCAGTTATACAAATGGGAAGAAAGAGTTTAGTAAATGAGAAGATTTCTCAGAAAGGTGAATCTTCATCTATTCATTTAGAGGATATTCCAGAAAACAGTCTGTTATACGGTCATTTGCAGGCATATTTAGCCGCCCAGAAGCAAAGTAATACGTTTGCTTCAATCGCTAAAGAGGACAATGATGATATCAAGTCCTATGAAAAATTACCAAAAAGAGAAATGATATTTCTCGTAGAAAACTCTGAGCTTCAGAGCAAAGATGAGCCATGGAAGATACTCCAAAGGTACTTAATAAATGGGTTATACTATCCGGGTGAGTCATACAAAACCCGTGCTTATTATGAGACAATCCTGACGAGTACAAGAAGTGCAGAATTTTAGCACTTTGCCGGTTATAACACCGCAGAGAATGTTTATAACTTCTCCAAAATCATTATTAAACAGATTATATCTGTTGAAGATTGGGGAATCTCCACTATAAAAGAAAGGCAGATAAGCCTTAACCAGGCTCGTATGAACTTTACATACTGGGATTATATTCAAGCATTTGATAGAGTGCTATACTATAATATGATAGACATAAACACACTTGGTTCATAAAGGTGTGTGCAAAGATATTTGCGGAACCCATCTCAAATTGAGTTTTGAATTGGTGGTCATACCACGGTCTCACCATTCAGATCTTACCCGATCAATTCCTTAGGTTATACAAGGAATGGACCAAAGTGTCACCTGCTTTAAACCGATTATATCATGCAGTCATATCTGCAATTTAGAAAAAATTGATCAAATCTATTTCTTTATTGAATTCTCTATTCCATGGATTCATAAATGGACTCCTGAATTAAGGTTCACTGAAGAAGAGATTCCATGTCTATACAGGACCTTTTATAATAATTTTTGGGACAAATTAATGAAAATAGATCCCAAAACAAAGGTTATACATGGTCAAGAACTTATGGATTCCATTAAACTACGAATTCAAGAATACACTCAAGCCCCTCAGAAGGGAATTATCGATGAAAGTTCGGTCAGGCATATCGCCAGAATGATCTCTTTCCAGGATGGAAATAAAGAAGAAATGATCACCGAATATTTAGAAGAGGTCAAGAGAAATTTACTTCTGACGATAAACCAGATAGATAAATCAGACACTTCCATGTGGAGTAAAACAAGTAATGATGATATCAGAGACTCTCAGCCTATCGAGACAGACAAGATATTGACTGCTGATGATATTCGAGAGACAGAAGATTTTCTGCAACAGATTCAAGCCATGGAGAAAAGACATGGTAAAGACAAGCAATAAAGAAATCATGGACCCCACAAAACAGTAAAGACGTCGGGGACCACAACAGACAACAGTAGATACACTGTACCAACAGTAGATAGACTGTACAGGGACCCAAATATGGGACCCATTTCACTGTATATAGATTCTTTATATATATTTTTCTTTCTATTTAAGAAGTCTTTCATTTCAGTTGAGAGGCAACAAAAAAAAATTGTACATCAGAACAATTGTAAAAAATTCTCTCTCTAGATAGCTCTCTTATTGTACATCTCTGATTGTAAATCTTTTATCAAATTCAATAATCAGTTTTTGGAGACATCCATCCATCCGAGGTATATTTAATTTGTTTAATTTCATTTTAGTAACAACTCTCCTAGCCAGGACGATGTCCGGCTAAAGATATCATATCTATGTCGAATAACTAACTTCTCTCCTATATACACCATGAACGGATCTAAGCTTTATTAAAGTATAAAGGAATTTTGATATGGTTTCTCGACTAGCATCTGAGATCGAGGTATAGTCGGATCTAGTACTACTCTTATTGGCTTTGCCTTAGTGGCTATGTCTGGTCAGCCGTGGACCAAAGCCCGCTATTGAGGAGAAAAAGAGCGTCCTTTCCCGGTTAGAACCACAAGACACATGGGCTCAATAGGAAGTATGTATTAGATCTTCGACAGACCCTTTGCTCGGAATCCTAATTCAGTGAACCCTAATTCAGGAGTCCATTTATGAATCCATGGAATAGAGAATTCAATAAAGAAATAGATTTGATCAATTTTTTCTAAATTACAGATATGATCTGCATGATATAATCGGTTTAAATCAGGTGACACTTTGGTCCATTCCTTGTATAACCTAAGAAATTGATCGGGTAAGATCTGAATGGTGGGACCGTGGTATGACCACCAATTCAAAAACCAATTTGGGATGGGTTCCGCAAATATCTTTACACACACCTTTATGAACCAAGTGTGTTTATGTCTATCATTATTATAGTATAGCACTCTATCAAATGCTTGAATATAATCTAGTATGTAAAGTTCATACGAGACTAGTTAAGGCTTATCTGCCTTTCTTTCATAGTGGAGATTCCCCAATCTTCAACAGATATAATCTGTTTAATAATGATTTTGGAGAAGTTATAAACATTCTCTGCAGTGTTATAACCGGCAAAGTGCTGAAATTTTGCACTTTCTGTACTCGTCAGGATTGTCTCATAATAAGCACGGGTTTTGTATGACTCACCCGGTCGTAGTCAAATATAGAACCCAACTAGGTTGGGGTCGAATCCCACAGAGAATATGGTGAGAATTAAGTTGTTAGTGAATTAGTTGACTGATGGTCAATAGTTTCCGGTAAATTGGGGGGTTTTGAGTAAACAATGCGTAAACAAAACAAACAATTAACGTATGAGAAATAATCAATAGGAGAATGAACTAGGGAATGTTTACCATGGCGTTGGTAACAATGTCGATCCTAGGCTTAATCGGGTTCTTTTTATATGCGTGTCACGATGTGATTGAAGCAATGGTATCGTCTAAACGTCTCTCGACCAAATAAACAAATTTCCTTTTCTATTCTCTCGACCTCGAAAAGATGTGCTTTTTAGATCTCAATCCTAAACATCAAGTAGATTAATCTAGTTACAGCATTAATCTTTAGACGAGAGTTAGTAGTCTCGAATCTATGTTGTTAATCAAGTTTCCCGGTTTTAATCTCTTTACTCAAGCAAATTAAACCTAGGCATGTTCTAATGTTTGCAACCACTAGAAAACGTTAAATAATGAATGATTTCCAACGTGACAATACATATATCGAACCCAACGCTACCCGGAATCTATATCGCTACGTTTGCCATGGCTCCCACAACCCTAGTTGTGGGAGGTTTAGTTACTCATGCCAGTAGAAGAATAAAAGAAAGTCATATGCATAATAAAGAAAAGAAATCCTTACAATGTATTGAGAACAATCTTTAATTATTCCAAGAACAAGAAATCAAAGATCCCAAGAACGAATCAAGAACAAGATTTTGGAGAAGGAAACCGGGTGTAGCGCGTTTCCTCTCGCAAAACTCGCTCAAAAACTCTCCTAAAATTATTGGAAAAACTTGGTTCAAAGCATAATAATGAAATAAACCTAACATAGGGTATTTATAGGAGTCTAGGAAACCAATCCCAAAAACGCTCGGATTCCGCGTCGCGGACTGCCTAAGTGTGACGGCCAGGGTGACGGACCGTCACAGGGTTGACGGACCGTCGCCTGGACCATCACCCTTAGGCAGTGGTGCTGCCTTGGCTGCTGCCTTGGTGTGACGGTTTGGGTGACGGACCGTCACACCCTTGACGGACCGTCACCTGAACCGTCACTCTTATCCAGAATGTTCTTTTTTGCGTATTTCCGTCCGTTTCCGTGTTTGTTTCCATTTCCTACAAATACAACATAAAAACATCAAAAACAACAACGGTTGCTTGAAAACGTACGATTGTTGTTAGTAAAAAGGAGTCGAAAGTGCCGTAAATTAGCGGCACATCAGGAGTATCTTCCATGGCTCATCTATTCTCTGAAGCTCAGAGTTTTCTACGAGAAATGTCATTTCTCTTTTTGGTAATTTTTCATACGACTTGATATCATCATTGTCCTCTTTAGCGATTGAAGCAAAAGTATTACTTTGCTTCTGGGCGGCTAAATATGCCTGCAAATGACCGTATAACAGACTGTTTTCTGGAATATCCTCTAGATGAATAGATGAAGATTCACCTTTCTGAGAAATTTTCTCATTTACTAAACTTTTTCTTCCCATTTGTATAACTGGGGAGTTTGATGAGGATTCGTATGACGATCCTTGAGAATAGGACTGGGATGATCTCTCTGGGGTTGATCTCCCACTTCCTCTGCCTCTACCACGAATCCATGGAGGATCCATCCTGCACACATAGCAATGATGATTATGTCTATAATAATTTTGTCAGATGATTTCTGAGTAATCATGGATTAATAAATCTTCCTTGATAATGTTATCAATAATTTTATCAATTATAAGACTTTTCAAGTCTCTATTAAATGTGATTACCTTAAATATGGTAATTAAAGTTTTTTCATTAAAAAAGACTGCGTAAAAATTTATTTTATTGGAGGTATTCTCGGGATAAGAAATCCGGTAAAGAATTATCACTTCCCTTTTTATAATGAATTTCAAAATCAAAAGGGGATAATTGAGCCTGCCACCTTGCGAATATTAGTTTAGAAGCATCATGCTTAAAATCTTTGTCAAACATATAATTCACCGATTGAGCATCTGTTTTTATCAAAAACTTTTGATTGTATAAATCATCCTGAAATTTTAAAACACATTTTACAATGGTTAGCATTTCATGCGCCACAGTGGCATATTTTCTTTGGACTTCAGTCCATTTGCCAGAGTGGAATCTTATTAAATACTCATTTTTGTCGTTGAAATATATCTGTTTCAATATCCCACCATAACCAATATTAGACGCATTTGTCTCAATAATATTTTGCCAAGCAGGGTTAGTTAGAGTTAAACAAGGCAAAGACTGAACACGGAGTTTAATATTTCGAACCAGAGTGGTATGACTATCAGTCCAAGGAGACTTATAATTCTTTTTTAGCCTATCATATAAAGGGGCTAAATTACGAGAAAGATTCTTATAGAATGGGGATATATAATTTAAGCTTCCCAAGAACCTTTGTAACTGAGTCTTATCAGTGATGACATCAGGAAATTTTGATGCAAATTCAATGGATCTTTGAATTGGAGTAATCTTCCCTTGACAAATATGATGTCCTAGAAATCGGATATTAGTTTGGAACAAACTCATTTTTTATTTTGAGATAACTAAACCATTTTGAATAACAATTTTTTTTGAAAATATCAAGATGCTTTATATGCATATCTAATGTTTTAGAAAATACCAAAATATCATCGATATAAACAATGATGAAATTCAAATATGGATTAAAAATGTCATTCATGATTTTCTGAAATTCAGATGGGGCATTTTTCAAACCAAAAGGCATAACATTCTATTCATATTGCCCAAATGGAACATTAAAAGCAGTTCTATAAGTATGCTCTTTAAATATTTGGATCTGTCAATAACCTGATTTTAAATCAAATTTAGAAAATATATTGGCATCATATAATCTTGACAATAAATCCTTTTTATTGGGGATAGAATACCTAATCCATTTTAAATATTTATTCAATGGTTTATAATTAATAACTAATCTAGGAGCACCTCGCTCCTTTTCAGCAGCATTATTGACATAAAATGCAGTGCATGACCAAGGAGATTTAGAAGGTTTGATCAAACCCTTTTGCAATAAACTATCAATTTCTTTTTTGCAAAATTCTACTAACTCAGCGTTCATTTGACAGGGACGCGATTTAGTAGGGCTATTATCTTCCGAAAAATTATCTTCATACGGAAGGGTGACAATATGCTTTTTCTGATTCCAAAAAGCACTGGGATGATCTGCACAGATATCAACAGCAATTTGTTGGGAAATTAATTTAATTTTTTCCTGTACCTTTGCAGATTTTAGAGAATAAAAAATATTTAGACTAAACAATTCTAGTTGCAAAGAATCTACATGTATTTGTTTCATATCAATTAAAGCATTTATATCTCTAGTTACTGGATCTGTAACAAAAGTATAACTTATTTCAGAATTATTATACGTAGCAGAGAATTCTTTTGAGTCTATGCTGGTAAAAGGATAAATTGCATTTATGAAAGGGTTTCCAAGTAGGGGTGTGCATCGGTCGGTTCGGTTCGGTTTTGTATATTATCGGTTCGGTTTATCGGTTATCGGTTTGTAAACATGCAAAATCGATAATCAAACCAATAAGATATTTGTTATCGGTTTTCGGTTAATCAGTTTTTGGTCCTTAACGGTTCGGTTATCGGTTTAACCGATAAGAAAATGCTCCTATAATATTTTTGATTTCTCTTATTTTCTTCTTCATATATAGACTACTTTCATGCATAAACATCTATACAAATTACAAGCATAAGCAAATTCAAATACGTTATTACTAAAATAAACTTATTTTCTTTCTTATTAAGTAGAAAACTTGAATACAGTAGCAACGGTAGCAATTTCTCAAAAAGAAAAGCAACACTGATAGGTAGAATGCTATCAAACCAATGACTTTAGAAAGAAAACAACAACACTAAGACAACAACTATAAAATGCAAAAAATAATAGGGTATATATTTAAAATCTAAAGCCACTATTATACAATTATGAATAAAAATATAATCTAAATATAATCTTATTGGGTTATCGGTTTAACCATTAACTAAAACCTTAAAACCGATACCGAACCGATAGCCCAATAAATTTTTTTACAAAACCGCTTAAAAGCTGTTAACCCAATAACTCAATACCAATAAACCAATAATATTTTTATCGGTTTGGTTTATCGGTTAAATCGGTTTTTGCACACCCCTATTTCCAAGTATAATTGGAGGGAATAACTGATTTTTAACCAGAAAAAAGAAATGAGGAATGCAGACTTTATTCTGGCAAATATTTGTATTAAACAATTTATACTTTATATCTAAAGCATGTCCTGATGCAGACTTTACCATATGAGAAGTTTTTTGAAAGTATTTCGTAGGTACTAAGCCTTCTTGAATACAACTAACATCAGCACCACTATCAATCATGGCAATGTTAGAAATTGAAAAACTATTATCGATTAAAATAGTACATTTAACGTACCATTTATGCGCAGTAATAATTTGCATCATACCTAAAAACATATTATTTTTAGAGTCAGGATTAACAGAGTCTTCCCTTGGTTCAGGAATACCTTTGTCCTTAGAAGGCATATGATTGCTTTTGTTGGACACATAATTATTTATCTCAATCTGAGTAATTCTATGCTCACAGATCAACTGATTTTGTTTAAGAGATTTAATCTCTCTTTTCAAATTCTCAATTTCATCTTTTAAATCATCAAAAGAAGAATCTCTTCAGTGAAAGTATTTCTCATCATAAGACGATTATCAACCTCATTTAAAGAATAAGGTGCAGAGTACTCGAAATCATTTTTCTTATTCTCAAAAGGTTTTGAAGAACTTGAACTAGCCTCATTAGCAGTAGCTAGATTTATAATTTTTTCGTGAAGTCTATTATCAGTAACTTCTTTCAAAAGCTCAATAACACTATCAGAGGTGATAATGTTCATATTGAAATCCTGGAATTGTGATTGTAATTTATAAATTTCATCATTATCACAATTGCATTCATTTCCTTGGCAAGTGGCGCAAGGGCTATCAACATTTTTATCACTATCAGATAAATCAAGCAGTTCAATATCAGAATCAGAATGAGAGTAATAATCATCTTCAGAACCTGAGGTGTATAACAAACCATAAATTTTATCATAAATGTCACGACACGATTTTTCAAGTCATGATGGCACCTACAACCCCCCAGTAGGCGAACCAATTCCTGTAGCCCGGAACAACTAGTAATGGGCTACTACCTAATCAATACGCTCAACAATCTGAGATAAGCAGAAGCAGAATGTAAAGATAAGATAATGCGGAAGTAATTTACCCGAATATATACATCATGAAACTACACCAACCCCAAGACTTGGTATCGACAGTACAGAAGCTTCTAATAGAATACAAGTGCTAGAAGTAACAAAATGATAAGTACAACTGTCTCCGAATATACAAAGAGTAACAGTACAAAAGATGAGATGTAGACAAGCCCCGACCATTAGGCGCTCACCCTAGTCTCGAAGATCCAAAAGCTGCACGAGTCTCCAATGCGTTCAATAGCGAAAGCTCAGCTAATATCTGCACCAAAAAGTGCAGAAGTATGGTATGAGCACCAAAACCACGGGTACTCAGTAGGTATCATCGGCTGACTGAGCGCATATAAGATATAAAAGCAGTAAGTAACATATAGCAAGAAAGCAGTCACTGAAGCAATAAGCAAGGCACAAAGAGCTAGCACAGATCGTCCATAACCAAGAGCTTCAAGTGTCATGCCCTATTTTTACCAAGATTAGATAAAACACAACTTATGGACTCTAAAAGAATTTTTATTATGTACAGAGTCGCCACCTAATTTTTAAGGAAAATAAGGAAACCTATTTTTTGATTATTGACATGTATGACTCACATTTTAATCTGCGAAAACCATTTGAGATTCTAGGTAAGGGTTCAAGTTATTCTGAAGGGAAGGTGTCAGGCATCCTTCGGAATCCACAAATATGGTACCCGACTAAACTTAATTTTTAAAGAGAGAGGAGGTAAAAAACATTTTTTGAAAAGTATAAATATGAACAGTAAAAAATATGTATATACAAGTGCAAAGAATAATTTTAAAATATGTACATAAGAGTATGAAAAAATGTATTTTTATATGTATGAGAAAATTTAGTACGTATGAAAATTTATATGTAAGAGACTATACAAAAGAGTGTAAAAGAATGTATATTGTTAATATGAAAAGTATGTAAATATGTTAATATAAATAGATACTATTACGAAATATATATATATATATGAAAAATGTGTAAGTAATATATGTCTAAGTACATAGAGTAAAGAATGTAAAAAAAATATGTATAATGTAAAGAAATGTATCGAAAAGATTGTACAATGATTATATCGATTGACTTGCGTTTTTTATTATGTAAATATTATTTCACTTTTGCAAGAAAAAATGAGTTTAAGAATGAGAAAAGAATATATAAAGAATCGTTTGCAAAGTTTAAGTAAAAATTATTAAAAGGACGGTTTGAAAAAGAAAAGACGGCCTAATATCTGCGTGAAGTAAAAATGTGAACTAATTACCTAAGTTGAACTGATTTATTTGTAAAGTATTTACGGTCTAAGTTTTTCCTATGCACATAATAATGAATAAGTAAATAAAAGACACACCTCCCAAAGCCCCGAAAATAAAATTTTCACTATACTTTATCTTTTGTACAATTACAAGAATTACAAGAATATAAATAAAAGCAATAAATTTTGGAGAGATTTTCAAACCCCTTTTAATTGTCATCTTCGGAAGTATCTTCACGTACCTGTATAAACACTTAGTAAAAAATTCAATAACAAATAAATATTTACCAAAATAAGTTAAAGAAATACATATATGTATGTAAATATAAGAAAATAGAATTTTATTATAGTATGAGCTCAGATATGTGGTAGTACTAAGTTTTAAATACGCCATGGCTGCGAAACATCGGTTGGCCACCCGAGATCACCTCGCCAAAATACGGATCATAAAACTTTTTATTTCGTCTTTGTAATATTAAGATTTCGTCATCGCCCAAAATTTATTTTTTCGTTACATATGTATATATGTATCCGTCTTTTTTATTGTGGAGGCCTCAAAAATCGACGGGAGTTTTTTCATTGGCCATGTGGGTAGCAAAACAACCTGCCGATAAAGCTTAATGTCGCCGGTAAGAAAAAAGCCCAACGAAGTATGAATAAAGAAAAGAACAGAGCATCAACTTGCCAACAAATGGCCAACAGACCCACCAAACTTGTAACAATGGCACCAAAACAAGGCAGTGAGTGAAAACAAGTTCATCGGAAAAATAGCAAGGAACCAAGAAATATCAAAAGTAGGGAAAAATCAGTCCAAACAATTAATGATAATCAAAGCAATAATAATAAAAGACAACAGCCATCCAAAAAGTGCATCAAGATCAGATTCAACATAGCACAATCAGTCCGGCATTCATGGAGTTCACCCAAAATTCTAAATAAATCCGACCAGATCTTTAAAAATATGGTAAAAGAAGGGGAGAGGGACTGGTGGCATCAACTCCAGTGGAGCTCTACGGGAGAAGATGGCAGACGGTGGTCCGAGGCGGTGGAGGATCTGGAAGAAAGAAAAACAAAAATAAGAAGAGAAGAAGAAGAAAGTGATAGTGGCGGTGTTGCATCGTAGTGGTAGTTTCGTCGGAATCTGGCGTGATGGATCGTCGGGGTTCACCCGTAATGGAGGAGCTCGTGAGAGCTGGAAAGCGAGAACTCAAAGAGAGAAAATCTTTGTAGATCTGAAAATTGTAGAAGAAGAGATGTGAATATAAGTGTGTGAGTGTGTATATATTTTTTGTGTGTAAAAAAAAAATTAGCCCCCTCCCCTTTTTATAATACAAAACTAACCCTCCTTTTGTCCAAAAAATAAAAGACTATCTCTTTTTATTTTTAGTTATTATCTAATAGATTATTTACTCTAGTAACTAATGTATAAAGTTTATTAACCGATGGACGATAGCCGTATTTAGTCATGTCAAATGTCACCTTTATTAAAGGTGACAAGACCTTGACTTGATTGATTCATTGCTCTGCGTATTAGAATTAATTGCTCCGACCTCTTGTGCTTGCGGAATGTATTAAAAAATTATCTATAAATAATATACAAAAATATGTGTATTGGTATGTGATTACAAAAATATAAAAAATAAAATAAAATGTAATGTGTTTTAAATAATTGAAATTGTAGTATTTGTATTGTGTACGTGTGTAGGTGACTGTAAAAAATATTGTGATTATCAAAATTGTATAATGATAATAAATTGATAAAACTCCTAAAATAAGGATGATTATCAATAAATTATTATATTTCATGAAAAATGTGTAAAAAATGTATTTTGTGCTATTTAACGATCAGGAAACCTGAAGACGTTAATTTTAAGCACGGAGAGCCAAAATTGGGTATCAACATCAAGTAACACATGCTAGCACAGAGATACAATCACACAGAATCACTGGTGAAGGAAAGAAGAACACACCTGGAGTCCTTGTACAACAATATAAGTAAGTAGAGAGAGAGTTGAGAAAATGGCGGTATACCGGTAACCTCAAGTAAAAGGAAAACACAGAGAGCAGTTAAACATACTCAAAATGGAATCAACGAGTATAAGGAAATCATAACACCAATCCAATCACATGATAGCATAACCAGAGAATCACCTCACAAGTACAACCCTAAGATGCAATAACTAGGCCACAATGACCGAGAGATACCACTCAACTTCCCACAAGGATAGAGCCAGAATTTCACACTCTGCTCAGAAGGCCACACAAAAGTGCCTCGATAATATAGGACTCCAAAGCCCTCTCAATAATCAGACATCCCACAACCAAAGCCTCAACAGGCTAGCCATCACTAATCTTTCAAGAACCGGGTGCCAAGACAAGCTCTAAGTAAAAACATGAGTAAATATAGTCTACCTACAGTTCCAACGGCCGCCCATACAACCGAGGAACACAATCAAGTGAAAACAAACCCTCCGGCATTCCATATTACCGGAGCGTACACTGAATACACAACAAACAAGGGTGGAATCCAATGCATGATATGATATGATGTGAAATAGAACCTCTGTATGTACCTCCTCCGGTGCCAATCAGGCCCAGCAGGCAGGTTCCATGGAAGGACTCAGCCTGTATACCTCTACTCCACCGTATACCCTTCCCTCCGGCGCACGCAGCCCGAAGCCCCAAGCCCAGAGCGGCAAGGTCCATGGAGGTCCCCGACCCCATACTAAAACTCAGTATCAAGACATGTCATCCGAAAGTAAGTCCGGGATCAAGATAGAGACACAGTCTCGAATATGCATGCCCAAACTCTGTCCAGGACTAAAGTAGTAGAAAATGCCTCAAAAACCCCTCCAAGGGTGCCCGGGCATAACCGGGTCTAAAACTGTAGTAAATTAAGTCTAGTGCTCCGCCCCGCAGAGACTAGTATCAGTAATAAAATCAGGTCTGGTGCTCTGCCCCGCATAGACTAGTATCAGTAATAAAATCAAGTCTGGTGCTCTGCCCCGCATAGACTAATATCAGTAATAAAATCAAGTCTGGTGCTCTGCCCTGCAGAGACTAGTATCAGTAATAAAATCAAGTCTGGTGCTCTGCCCCGCAGAGACTAATACCAGTAATAAAATCAGTGCGAAAACATCCAAAAATCCCCTTTTCGATCATCAACAGTACCAAAAATGGACCCCCCAGGGCTATGCAAATTTAGAAAAACTGTCGGTAGTGGCTCGCAGCCAAAACTGTAGTAAAGCATGTAGGGGAAAATCTTTTTCATGGATGATATGCTCGCACACAAATATAAAAGTAGCCAAATGGCTCACAACAACTCCTACCAGCCCTGTACTCAGCAGACATATCCCAGCCTAAAAGGATAATCTCTATGTCCGGGACTCGCGAACATTCCCCAATAACCCACCATCTATGTTCCAGAGTCAATACAAGGCCACACATGTAATATACAATACTACGTGAATACTACAAACAACGCATGAAATAACGGACGAACAAGGTGGACAAGGTCTGGGGTACCAACCTATAATAGCCCACCCAAGGATGTTAATTAATGCAGTTATAGCCTATATACGCAGAGTTTAGGTAGGAAAGCCATAACCTACCTGTCATCCGATGACTAGCTGCGGGAACGACGTCGTCCAGGCTCAAACTGCTTCGGGAAGCTCCAAATCACAAAAACACTTTCAACTGAAGTCTCAAAGGTGTCTCTATGAAGCCTGACCAACCAAGGTAATGAAACAATTGCTAGAATCGACGAGGCTGCAAGAACGAGCCATAGCCATTTGATAAGGTGTTAATGTCACACTCGCGACCAGCCAACTCCAAAGCATAAAATAAGGCCAATAACAATAAGAAATGACAGCTAAATCCAACAATAATATGCAACCCACATCTCAAAGGAGCGACGAGCTCCCGAGGCACTATTTAAAGGCGTACTTTATGTCATTCAATCCAATAACAATCTTACGTGACTCCAATAAGAATCACACCAATTCCCAGTACCTCCAACACCTTAACACCATCAACATACAACAATAACAACCCAATTTAATATGACAAAGGGGCTGCCCAGAGCCACAGATCCAAAATACCACTTCGTGGCTCAGAAATCCATCAAACAATACTAGAACATATAATAACGAAGGAGGATCAGAGGGGAGAGATTTCCTTGACAAAAATATTCAATATCCCAAGATTAACAACCTTCCTCCTTGCAGGAACAACAACCATATCCAAATCCAACAAGAAACTACTACAAGTTATCGGCAACAATAACTCTTCATAACTAGAAACTTAAAATCTTGATCCAACAAATAGATAAGTGTACGGGATCCATACCTCGCCAATATAACTCCGTAGATACTGTCAAATACTCAGAAAACACCTGCTGGCTCGCTGCATCAACACCCACGAAGATACGCCATGAAATCGAGGGGGAAAACTATACCAAAATGACGAGCTCGCGACGTAGAGCAACTTCCGTTAAACTTCTGAATTGAAAGGATCAAAGTCCATGGATTATTTAGGGACTTTCCCTCTGATTTTCAGTGCATTTTGGGTGAAAAAAATGAGTTAAAACGAAGGGAAAATCAGCTTTTATAAGCTGAACCGACTTAGGATGTGGGCCCTACCTTGACGTGTCTTCTTGTGCAGTCTTACGAAAATGTGAATATCTCTCTATTCTGAAGTTGTATGGACGAACGGTTTAGTGCGTTGGAAACTAGACTCGTATACATTCTGATAACGCTCAAACTACACCTCAATTTAAGAAGCGTAAGCGATCGTTGTCAAATATATAACCCAACAAGGTTGGGGTCGAATCCCACAGAGAATATGGTGATGATTAAGACTTTAGTGAAGTAGATGACTAGTCGTCAATCGTTTCCAGTAAATAAAAGGGGGGTTTTGTAATCAACTTGTAAACAAAACAATAATAAACATAGGAGTTTAAATCAGTATGAGAGGATGAACTAGGGATGTGTTCACCATGGCGTTGTAACACTGTAGATTCTAGGCTTAATCGGGTTCTTTCTATATGCGTGTCACGATGTGATTGCGTCAATTGTATCGTCTAAACGTCTCTCGACCAAATAAACAAATTTCCTTTTATCTTCTCTCGATCTCAAAAAGATGTGCTTTTTAGCTCTCAATCCTAACATCACGTAGATTAATCCAGTTACGGCATTAATCTTTAAGACGAGAGTTGGTAGTCTCGAATCCTTGTTGTTAATCAAGTTTCCCGATTTTAATCTCTTTCTCAAGCAAATTAAACCTAGGCATATTCTAATGTTTGCAACCCACTAGAAAACGTGACATAACGTATGATTAACAACGTGACAGTACATAAATCGAACCCAACGCTACCCGAAATCTATATTGCTACGTTTGCCATGGCTCCCACAACCCTAGTTGCGGGAGTTTTAGTTAATCATGCTATAAAGAAAAGAGAAGAGAATTGAATTCATAATAAGGAGAAGAAGTTCTTACAATATAATGAAAACCAATCTTCAATAATCCAAGAACAAGAAAAACCAAGAACTCAAGAACACGAATTCAAGAATCCGAAAACGTGTTGTTGCTCTCAAAAAACGACTAAAAACTATTCTAAAACTATTGGGTGTGTTCTAATTACATAAACCTATCATAGGGTATTTATAGGAGTCAAAGAAACCAAATCCAAAACGGGCTAGGAATCCCCAAAACGCGGGTCGCCGCCTCACGCCACTGCCTAAGCGTGACGGCCAGGCTTGACGGACCGTCAAGGCCTTGACGGACCGTCGCCTGGGCCGTCACTGCTAGGCAGTGATGCTGCCTTAAGTTGACGGTCCCAGTGACGGACCGTCAGCCTTGTGACGGGCCGTCACTCAGGCCGTCACTCTTAGGCAGAATGTTGTTTTTCGCGTATTTTCTTCCGTTTCCGTGTTTGTTTCCATTTCCTACAAATACAACATAAAAACATCAAAAACAACAACGGTTGCTTGAAAACGTACGATTGTTCTTAGTAAAAAGGAGTCGATAGTGACGTAAATTGGCGTCACATCAACACCCTCAACTTAAAACGTTCGCTTGTCCTCAAGCAACATAACATAAAACAATAATACGACTCAACTAAGAACACGAACTCATGTCTATAGCACTTCATGGTCATTCAAAACTTATTCAATTAAATCAAGCTCCCTCGTAGCACACGTATGTATGAAACACTAACTAGCAAGGATCCAAACATGTCATTCCGATATGATAGAATATTATGCATACACATACGCATAGCTATCCTAACAATCAATAGACAATATAGACATCTTGGTGCCCTCACCACAAAGAAATCCCACACACAAGATTTGGGACTAGGTAAGCGCTCACACTCACAAACGATTTCAAACAATGCACATGCGATACCATAGGCTTGCCCTTACTATTCTATTTCGGTTCTTCAGAAAGCTACTCAGGATCACTACAGGACTTGTATTTGCTTGTAATGAGGCTTCGGGTGCAGGTAGGATACATTTAGGGGTTAGTGACTAAGCCCTCCTTGGAACCATTTACATCTTATCACCACATAACTTCACTTTATCCATCCTTATTCACCTTTTTATTTCCTTGATTCTAGATACAGGTGCGGCCTCTTTATTGACAATTCTTTTTGTTTCTTTTTCGATCTTTTTCATCTTTCTTTATTTTTTTCTTTTCTTTTCTTAGGCGCACACCCGGATTTTCATTCTATTCAACAACAATCATCTCCATCCTCTTTTTCTTCTCCTTTACCACTGTAGTAGCCACCCTCAACTTAGGCTGATTGCCTACGTTGAGGTGCACGATGTCCAAGGAAGGACCAGGGCCAAGACAGGGTTTACCTCTATAGTAGCCACCCTCAACTTAGGTTGTTTTGCCTACGTTGAGGTGCACGATGTCCAAGGAAGGACCAGGGCCAAGATAGGGATTCAAAGTTAAACAGGAATGGTGACAGGTTATTGAAAGAATAAGGTCAATTATGGCTCAAACAGGGATCAAAGGGATTATTTATATTTGGACGGTCTTTTAGGTTAAGTGGACTGCATACAAAAAGGGCCTGTGATCCTTTCCTAAGCAACCAAACTTCAAACTTAACAAAATAGACCGGGCAAGTTCTAGATGCATACACAGAGTAAGAATTTATAACAATTAATCTCACACACTCTTAGCACCAAGAAACTATATCGCTACCAACTATAAAACAACCGCTCGGCTTAAGCATACTCATTCTAATCATATTCACACAATGACATTCAAGGATCCAGACAGTCAATTGTTTCAACATAAGCTTAAAACCAGAAAATTTTTAAAGGGGCCTCGTTTTTAAACAAGAAAAACGCATGCTTGCTATAGACACTAAAGAAAATTTAAAAAAAATTAAACTAACAACCTAAACATGCCGGTTCTACTAGATAGCACACCGGAGGGAAAAGAAATCGACAACAAAAACCCTCGGTGGTGACTCACAGGTTTCCCAACACCCTCAACTTAGACTCATGCATTGTCCCCAATGCATATATATGCAAACTAAAAACTGTGAGAATAAAGGAATACCTGTGAAGTCGATATGACTCAAATTCCGGAATGATGTTGGAGACCGCCAGGGTCTCCAAAACAAGAGAACTCGATGGAGTGTTTGCACGCGCTGCTGATTCGATGTTTCTGTCCAACTTCTTCTTTTGTTGGCTCCGCAGCTAGTCGTGACCGCTTCTTCGCTCTTTCTTTGCAGATTCTCTTGCGGTGTTTTCGTTTCTTTGATCTATTTTCACCGCCTTTCTCTGCCTGTCTCACCACACCATTCGATCCCAACTTCATAGCAGCTCGGGTCTCAACCAAACACTTCTCCTCAAGGTGCACATCCGCAGGCTCTTCCTCAATAGCATTGATGACCGCGACCACCCTCATGTCACTTGGTTGCTTCATCAATTTAGACACATCGAACTTGACCATTTCATTGTTCAATCGGAAGGTCAGTTCGTTTTTCTCCATGTCAACCAAAACTCTCGCCGTAGCTAACAATGGTCGTCCCAAGATTATGGGAACTTCGAAGTCCACTTCGCAATCCAAAATTACAAAGTCAGCTGGGAAGATAAGCTTACCGATCTTTATTAGCACATCAGACAAGATCCCTACGGGTCGCTTTACCGAACGGTCAGCCATCCTCACTCTCATGGACGTTGGTTTAGGAGCTCCCAAACCCAATTTGTTATACACTGCTAGCGGCATCAAATTGATACTAGCCCCAAGATCACACATAGCTCTTCCGAAGTTGAGCTTCCCGATAGTACATGGAACAGTGAACGCACCTGGATCTCCTTTCTTTTCCACTAATGATCTAGAGGAAATAGCGCTGCAGTGATGGAGGTTGTCTTCCGGCTCAAAACTTACCGTCCTCTTCTTTGTGATCAAGTCCTTCATGAACTTGGCATAACCGGGCATTTGTTCCAGCGCTTCCACCAATGGTATGTTTATTGAAATTTGTTTCAACATGGTGATGAAGTTCAGGAACTTACCGTCGTTAGCTCTCTTCTTCAAACGTTGTGGGAACGGAGGTGGGTGTCGAAACATCATAGTTGGAAGCTTTTCAGCTTCCTTGCATTTCTCTGCGGGCTTTGGCGTTTCCTCCTCTACCGCATCTTCACCATCCGCACTATCACCTTGAGCATGAATTACCGGATGTGATTCCGGTAATAATTTTCCGCTTCTTGTGGTGATCGCCATACAGCTTGCATTATTCTGCGGATTAGTGGTGTCGCTCGGCAAAGTACCTTGTTTCCTTGGGTTTAGAGATGCCGAGATGTGACCCACTTGCTGCTCTAGTTGTTTGATAGCGGTTGAGTGTGACTCCACTACCAGACTCAATGTTGATAGCTCATTCCGCATTGCCTTTACCCCAGAGTCAGTCGACTCTACCTTAAGCAGCATCTTTGCCATCATGTTCTCAAGTTTGGAAGTCTCAGCCTCGCTGCCAGTTTTGTCCCGATTGCCAGGTGGTATATACAACCCACCTCTATCGGTGTTGTTCCTCCAGCTTCCTTGGTCGCGATTTTTGTAGCCACCATTCTCATAGTGGTTTGGATAGTTCCGACCTTGGTTTCCTTGGCCATTGGCCTGGAAACCCCCCACGTAATTCGCGTCCTCAGTCTCTATACCTTGGGAACCCACAGCTTGCACCTTCTCTATACTTCCTGACGTCAAGTGCCTTGTCAGGAGATCTAACTGCGTTTTCAGGTGCGCCATGTCTTGGTCGCGTTCCTCCGCTCTTCTGCGCTGCTCGGCTGACATACCAACTGTATAGGTGCTAGCTGCAACCTCTGAATCTCGTGTGTGCCAGGCCCTGTTGGTCTTGGTGAGCCTGTCCAAAATAGTTGTGGCGTCGGCAAAAGTGCGACCCATAAACGCTCCACCTGCTGCGTTGTCCAACGTCGGCTTGGTAGCCGAATTTAGTGCCCTGTAGAATGTCTGCATCAAGAATTCATTGTTCAGCTGATGGTTGGGGCACTGTGTCAGTTTCTTCTTGAATCGCAACCAAGTCTCGTGCAGTGCTTCGTGCGGTTGCTGCCTAAAGTTGCTGATTTCGTCCCTCAACTGTATCATCCGAGAGGGAGGAAAGAACCTTTCTAGGAAAGCTCCTCTCAACTCGCCCCACGTTGCGATAGAGTCGGGGGTCAATTCCGTCAACCACAACGCTGCCTCATCAGACAGAGACAACGGAAATAATCTGAGCCTGATCGCTGTCTGACTCACTCCTGGCAATTCGAACGATTTGCAGATCCCCACGAAATTCATTAAGTGCTGGTTTGGATCATCACCAGCGGCACCTCGGAATACTCCTCTCAAATTCAGCAACTGAATCATCGTGCTAGTGATATTGAACTTTGCTCCAGGCGGTAGCGGTGGAACAATAATGGCGCCCGTCGCGCCAGCTCCATCTAAATCAAGCTCATCATCATTCCGTGCACCATCGTCCTGCAGACCACCAGCATTAAGGTTTTGTTGGGCCTGCAGTTCAGCAGCGAGCCTTGCTGCCTCTAGTTGTGCGGCCATGTTCTGCCTCAATGTTCTAGCAAGTTCGGGGTCGTAAGGTAAAATTTGTTCCCCCGAACCTCGGGTACTTGGCATGCACAACTGTTTACCCTGTCAAAACAAAAACAACAAACAAAAATAAAAGCAGGAAACTATGACTAAGAGTCAAATAAACACACCAGACTTAATTAACAACCGTATTCCCCGGCAGCGGCGCCATTTTTTGATAACGCTCAAACTACACCTCAATTTAAGAAGCATAAGCGATCGTTGTCAAATATATAACCCAACAAGGTTGGGGTCGAATCCCACAGAGAATATGGTGATGATTAAGACTTTAGTGAATTAGTTGACTATTCGTCAATCGTTTCCAGTAAATAAAGGGGGGGTTTGTGTAACAAATCGTAAACAAAATAAACAATTAACTTATGGAAAAATCAGTAGGAGAGAATGAACTAGGGGTGTGTTCACCATGGCGTTGTAACAATGTCGATTTTAGGCTTAATTGGGTTCTTCCTATATGCTTGTCACGATGTGATTGCGTCAATTGTATCGTCTAAACGTCTCTCGACCAAATAAACAAATTTCCTTTTCTATTCTTTCGACCTCGAAAAGATGTGCTTTTTAGCTTAGCAATCCTAACATCAAGTAGAGTAATCCAGTTACGGCATTATTCTTTAAGACGAGAGTGTGTAGTCTCGAATCCTTGTTGTTAATCAAGTTTTCCCGGTTTAAATCTCTTTACTCAAGCAAACTAAACCTAGGCATGTTCTAATGTTTGCAACCACTAGAAAACGTGACATAAAGTATGATTAACAACGTGACAATACATATATCGAACCCAACGCTACCCGGAATCTATATTGCTACGTTTGCCGCCATGGCTCCCACAACCCTAGTTGCGGGAGTTTTAGTTACTCATGCTATAAAGAAAAGAGAAGAGAATTGAATTCATAATAAGGAGAAGAAGTTCTTACAATATAATGAAAACCACTCTTCAATCTCCAAGAACAAGAAAAACCAAGAACTCACGAACACGAATTCAAGAATCCGAAAACGTGTTGTTGCTCTCAAAAATTGACTAAAAACTATTCTAAAACTATTGGGTGAATTCTAATTACATAAACCTATCATAGGGTATTTATAGGAGTCAAAGAAACCAAATCCAAAACGGGCTAGGAATCCCCAAAACGCGGGTCGCCACCTCACGCCACTGCCTAAGCGTGACGGCCAGGCTTGACGGACCGTCAAGGCCTTGACGGACCGTCGCCTGGGCCGTCACTGCTAGGCAGTGATGCTGCCTTAAGTTGACGGTCCCAGTGACGGACCGTCAGCCTTGTGACGGGCCGTCACTCAGGCCGTCACTCTTAGGCAGAATGTTGTTTTTTCGCGTATTTCCTTCCGTTTCCGTGTTTGTTTCCATTTCCTACAAATACAACATAAAAACATCAAAAACAACAACGGTTGCTTGAAAACGTACGATTGTTCTTAGTAAAAAAGAGTCGAAAGTGACGTAAATTGGCGTCACATCAACACCCTCAACTTAAAACGTTCGCTTGTCCTCAAGCAACATAACATAAAACAATAATACGACTCTACTAAGAACACAAACTCATGTCTATAGCAACTCATGGTCATTCAAACTTATTCAATTAAATCAAGCTCCCTCGTAGCACACGTATGTATGAAACACTAACTTGCAAGGATCCAAACATGTCATTTCGATATGATAGAACATTATGCATACACACGCGTAGCTATCCTAACAATCAATAGACAATATAGACATCTTGGTGCCCTCACCACAAAGAAATCCCACACACAAGATTTGGGACTAGGTAAGCGCTCACACTCACAAACGATTTCAAACAATGCACATGCGATACCATAGGCCTGCCCTTACTATTCTATTTCGGTTCTTCAGAAAGCTACTCAGGATCACTACAGGACTTGTTTAGGCTTGTAATGAGGCTTCGGGTGCAGGTAGGATACATTTAGGGGTTAGTGACTAAGCCTTCCTTGGAACCATTTACATCTTATCACCACATAACTTCACTTTATCCATCCTTATTCACCTTTTTATTTCCTTGATTCTAGATACAGGTGCGGCCTCTTTATTGACAATTCTTTTTGTTTCTTTTTCGATCTTTTTCATCTTTCTTTATTTTTTTCTTTTCTTTTCTTAGGCGCACCCCCGGATTTTCATTCTATTCAACAACAATCATCTCCATCCTCTTTTTCTTCTCCTTTACCACTGTAGTAGCCACCCTCAACTTAGGCTGATTGCCTACGTCAAGGTGCACAATGTCCATTGGTAGGACCAGGGCCAAAACAAGGTTTACCTCTATAGTAGCCACCCTCAACTTAGGTTGTTTTGCCTACGTTGAGGTGCACGATGTCCAAGGAAGGACCAGGGCCAAGATAGGGATTCAAAGTTAAACAGGAATGGTGACAGGTTATTGAAAGAATAAGGTCAATAATGGCTCAAACAGGGATCAAAGGGATTATTTATATTTGGACGGTCTTTTAGGTTAAGTGGACTGCATACAAAAAGGGCCTGTGATCCTTTCCTAAGCAACCAAACTTCAAACTTAACAAAATAGACCGGGCAAGTTCTAGATGCATGCACAGAGTAAGAATTTATAACAATTAATCTCACACACTCTTAGCACCAAGAAACTATATCGCTACCAACTATCAAACAACCGCTCGGCTTAAGCATACTGATTCTAATCATATTCACACAATGACATTCAAGGATCCAGACAGTCAATTGTTTCAACATAAGCTCAAAACTAGAAAATTTTTCAAGGGGCCTCGTTTTTAAACAAGAAAAAACGCATGCTTGCTATAGACACTAAAGAAAATTTAAAA